>CAUYQG010237715.1:0-34029 GCA_963574415.1 Tarsius wallacei | reverse complement strand
ACCTTTCCCCTCAAAACATTCATCACCAGTGACACTGACTGATGAGCGGCATGATCCTCTGACCTCCAATTTATTAATGCTGATGGTCTTGACACTCTTCCTAGTCTCCCAGGCTCTACACAGCTGCCTAATATCAGCAGTGGATCCTTACTTCCCAGAAATACTTTCCATTTCCTCACTGTATGACATGTATTACTCCCTCTCCTATCAAGCACGAACTGTCACTTTTTTTTTCACTTACCGCTTTTCAAAAGCTTCCGACTTCCTCCCACCCCACTGACTTTTCTAGGTAATTCATCTAGATACATATAGGTTGTCCCTCTTAAGGGTTCATTTTCTGAGAAAAGAGATACTCTTCCTGGTAGAATATCCTCACCAACTGGGTGAGAAATCCTACATCCTTATGAAGGGACAACTCAACATCATCAAAGCCTAGTCATCTTCCATTTATGATAACCAAGTTCATGTTTGCACTCAATAATAGCTACTATTATTGATTCTATATCCCTTTCTTAGAATATTTAGTGATTCGTGCTGCTAATAAATATACCACTACTGTTCATAATAATAACTACCATTTATTGTTTTCTTACTATTTTCAAAATAGAATAAATGAGAAAAGAAAGGAACAAACAATAATATTAATATTTATAATAATAAAAAGCCTTCCTTGAATATTTACCCTGTGTCGTAAACTAATGTTAGTATAATAAGTATTATCTCATTTACTCATCCCATCAATTCTTTTTTCTTATTTGAAAAATAAAGCAAAATGAGGCAAAATTAACTTCCCCAAGATCGTATGACTGGTCATTGGTGGAACAAGAATTTGATTTAGATGATTCACTAGTTATTGTGGATTTACTAGTTTCATCTAATACATCTGGTTCAAAAAGGAAAAAAAAAATGATGATGGCTCAAGCCTGTAATCCCAGCACTTTGAGATACCAAGGCAAGAGGATTGCCCGAGTCCAGGGGTTTGCGACCAGCCTGGGCAACTTTGTGAGACCTCGTCTCAACAATAAACCAAAAAATTAGCCGGGCATGGTAGTACACACCTGTAGTTCCAGCTACTTGGAAGGCTGAGGAGGAAGGATTCCCTGAGCCCAGCAGTTCGAGGCTGTGGTGGCTGTGAGCATGCCACTGCACTCCAGTCTGAGCGACAGAGTGAGATTCCAACTAAAAAAAAAAAAAAAAAATGATGATGATGACACAGTATTAATAATAAAAGCTACTATCTCTTGTGCCTGGCAGTGTTTTATGTACTTTACATACAGAAGCTTACCTGTTTTAATTCTTACAAGAGGCAAGATAGTTATCATAATCTGCATTTTATAGATCAGGTGATTGAAAATTGAAGAGAAGAAAGATTTTTCCTGAGATAATGGGAGTAATTCTAAGCAGATATGGTTGCTATCTGAGTGTTTGTTTTAGTGCTATGTGGGCATCCAGAGCATGAATAATTTCAATGAGGAAAGCCTTTATCAGCCGTTGCAGCTGATGGACTGCTTGATCACAGTCTCATTGTGGATAGGAATATAATTTCACATTTCCCTTAAATAGACTTCAGATTTCTTGATAGCAAGTGTTCTGTGTTATCTGAGCATGTAGTCCGTATACTTTCTTTTTTTATCTTAATAATTTTTTATTTAACTCAATATATTCAACTTGTTATTGTTTTAAAGCTTCAATATAAAAATTATTGATCTTTTATTTTTTTCTGTGAAATGTTTGAAATAAAATGCAAATTTTACACTTAATAGCACATCTCAAGTGCTTAATAGCCATACATGGACAGAGGATTTCTAGAAGATAATTTTTACCCTTTCAGATTTAGATTTTTTTTTCTTTTTGAGTTGGAGTCTCACTCTGTCGCCCAGGCTCGAGTGCAGTGACATGCTCACAGGCACTGCAGCATCAAACTGCTAGGCTCAGGCGATCATTCCACCTCAGTCTTCCAAGTAGCTGGAACTGCAGGCACATACCACCATGCTTGGCTAATTTTTTGATTTATTGTAGAGATGAAGTCTCACCAAGTTGCTCAGGTTGGTCTCAAACTCTTGGGCTCAGGCAAGCCCATATATTTTCTAAGGAAATAGTTGTTGAATCAAATGAACTGGATGAACGGAAGCAAAGAAAGATAAGTAGCTTGACCAGGCCCCCAGGGCCAGTCAGTAGATGAGCCAGAACTTTGTGCCCAGATTTATGTTCTGATGCCTTTTCCATGATCACCTTTTGATGAATTTTCAGATGGAGAATTAGAGCAAGAAGTGAAAGATATGTTTGCATGGTATTTTTCAATGGTTATTAGAGATCAGAATATGAACTCCAAATTTCCAGTTATTTATTTGCTAATTATCTACAATTACCTATTAAATATGACATTTATCCTTTATTTATATAATATTTATTTTTAATCTCTACTTTGTCTCTTCCTTCACAATGCTTTATTACAACTCATTCATCACAAAAATATAAAAATGCATTTATACATTTGTGAAAAATGGGTTTATTTGTGTTTAGGTCTTAAAGACAACAAATCCTAGATGGATCACCTAGTTTTGAAAAGCTCATTTCTCTAAATATTTTTTTATTTGTAATGGATGAAACAAACAAGTTTTTCAAGTATTCCAAGGAAGTTTTTGCTCACCTATGACCACTTGTGATCATATTGTGAACCAGGCACTCTGATTGTCTCACATTCCCCAAGAAAATTTAATTATGTCAAGGACACTGTTTTTTATTAATTGACTTACATTAATCTTCAAAATAAAACTAAGAAGAGAGTAAAGAAATGGATGTAGTCATCAAAATAAAAATCTATGAATTAGAATGAAAATAATAGTAGAATTAAATAAAAATTAAGGTTGATGCTTTCAATAAAATTTTGGAAGTACTGATACATGCTGCAGCATGAATACGCCTCAGAAACATTATGCTAAGTAAAATAAGTCAGTCACAAAGGACCACATGTATGATTCCATTTCTATGAATTGTCCATATTATAAAATATACCAGCAGTTGCAAGGATCTAGAGGTAAGAACTGCTGGTGGGAATGCAAACTATTTAAACCTCTATGGAAAATGGTTTGGCAAGTTCTAAAGAATTAGAAATTGAACTTCCATACAACCCAGCAATCCTCCTTCTGGGAATATACCCAGAGGATCTTAAATCTTAAATCTACAAAAAAGATACATGCACACGCATGTTTATTGCAGCACTATTCACAATAGCAAAAACATGGAACCAACCGTGCTACCCACTGAAACTGGATTGGATTTAAAAATGTGGTACATATACATGATGGAATATTATGCAGACATAAAGAACGACAAAATTCTAAACTTTGCAGCAACTTGGATGGACTTAGAGTCTATAAAACTCAGTGATCTATCACAGAAACAAAGAATTGAGTACCACATGTTTTCACACATAACTGGACCCTGAACATTTATCATAATACAATAAGAAAGGAATTGGCAGTAGTGGGACACTGTCAGGGTGGGGGGCACATAACATTGATAAGGGTACCTGATCTCAAACCAGGTGAAGTGGAGATCAAAGGGAGGCCCAAACCTTATGTGTACAATGACCACTTGTATACATAAATCTAAATTGTACCCCACATCTTTAAAATAAAAAAGATAGATTTTATGACCTCAGCAAAAAAAAAAAGTATTGATTAGTTGTTTTATAGAATGTCTCAAACTGAGTGTATTTGATGTTTTTCTTAATTACATTAGGGTTACATATTTTTGGCAAGAGTGCCACAGAAGTAATAAATAATAAAAAATAAGTAATAAATAAGAAATACGTTCTCATCAGTACATCATATCAGGGCACAATATGCCAATGAGTCATATTACTGGTGATGTTAACCTTAATCACGTGGCAAAGGTGGTGTTTTGCCGAGTTTCTTCAGGATAAAGTATAATGTTTCCTTTTGTAATTTATAAATATCATGAGATTGATACTTGGAAACTGATAATTATCATGTTTTCCTCAAGCTTTTGTCTGCTGTTAGGTAAGCTTATTGGTAGATCTTTACTGCAATGATTACTATTGTGGCATTTGGTTAATAATAAATTTGTATTTTCCTAAAAAAAAAATTCTACTGTTTAAATATTAGGATTTATAAAAAAAGTTTTATCAAATCTCATTTTCTTTGATTTTCCAGAAAATGTTTACTTTCGTTATTTATGTTTATAATATGCATATTTCTCACCTTGATCTTTTTATTTTGCAGTCATTACAGTCAATTGCATCACCTAACAGCTATAGTCTTATGTCTTGTTAGTATTTCGGAATAAAATTGAATCTATTCTTCCTTAAGAATTGCCTGACGAGAATTAATTCATAGATTCAATTTTATTCAGAATCTCCTTGCACATATATTAGCATAGATTCAGTATTTCATTTTCCTGACTGCATGCATATATCTTGATATTCTCTCAGGGACAATTTGATTTCACATGTAGCTTTTACCCAGTAGAATGGCATTGATTAACAATTAGTATAGATCACATAAAGAACATTTTAATTAAACGTTAGTGTGCCTCAGGAAAGAATACAACATAGAACATTGATGCACTTCATTCACCGTCATTAGTTAGATATTTATCTGGCACTATATATACCAGGTGTCAGGGCTGCTATAATGGCTATCACTTTTAGTACTCTATGAGAGTAAATAGTGCAACTAGGTAGACACAAAAATACATGGGGTATGTGTAGGGTGCTTGCTGGGAGATTTAGTAGCTGGCATCTTAGCCAGATCTTTGTGTCAAGGAGGCCTTCCTTGATAATATATTTCCTAAATAAACTAGTCAATAGTGCTTAGGGGTTAGCTAGCTTAGAAGGGGTGGGAATGTTATTCCAAGTTGACATGCGCTGCATGTGGAAATCTAGGCAAGATAGAACTCAACATTTGTAAGTCTGAATGACTGGAATGGAATGGTGAGTGTTAGCGTTTGAAGACGGCAAAGAAGAGGACTTGTTACCTACTTCCTATTGGACCATGTTCAAGGACAATAATGGATCATGAAGAGAAAGCATAGGTAAGGAAGTAACTCACTGGATTAATTTGGATTCATATTTTAGCATATTTTTAAAGCAAAATATTACTCTCACTGTATTTAACATGTTTTTGAAACTTTTTGCAAAATAGGGTGATAAAAAATCGTAACTACGTAGGATGATTTCTCTACTTTTTATCTATACTTAGCATGAGAGGACAAAGAAAAAAAAAAGAAGCTTAGTTAGATGATGTGTGTAGCAGACTCTGACAAGCGATTTCTCTCTTAGGGATGGGTACGTTTCCTGGCCGGAAGGCAAAATGGTCACAAATTCTAATGTCCACAGGTATCCTGCAAAGTCACATAAATGTATGAAGTAATCCAGGTGCCTATATACTTTAATTACTATAAATATTAATGTATGCCTAGTAATATTGCTTTTTAAAATATCATACATGGCAAATAAGAAGTCAATTCTAAGCATTTTCTTTCTTTTTTTGAGTTGGAGTTTCACTCTATCGCCCAGACTGGAGTGCCATGGCATGCTCACGGCCACCGCAGTCTCAACCTGCTGGGCTCAAGCAATCCTTCCGCCTCAGCCTTCCAAGTAACTGGAACTACAGGCACACGCCACCATGCCCAGCTAATTTTTTGATTTATTGTAGAGATGAGGTCTCGCCAAGTTGTCCAGGATGGTCTCAAACCCGTAGGCTCAGGTAATCCTCTCACCCTGGCCTCCCAAAGTGCTGGGATTATAGGCATGAGCCACCACACCCGGCCTGAGCATTTTCATTACTTGAGGTATAAATCCACTGGTATAAGTTATTTGAGGGACACTTTAAAGAGGCTATCATCAAGTCTCCATGGCCCTGGATCACCGAGACTTGAGAACAGAAATACATAGAGTTTCCCAAATTCACAATGATGTTGGTTACTGCATTACTCAAAGGAAAAATGTACAGTAGAGGAATATGTTTATATTATTTATCCGCATAAGAGGGCAATTGAGAAAATAATAAGATAAAAACAACTATTTGTCCTAAGACAGTAATCGTGAATACAGGCATAAAACAAGCAAACAAAAAAGCTTCATAGACTAGGGGGTAAAAAATAATAGTATTTATAATAGTAAGTGGAGAAAATCTAATATTAAAAATAGTCATCCAGTTAGATGAGTATGTAAGATACTATTGGATATTACCCCCAGTTGAAACACTCCTGCATTGATTGCATTTAGCATAGCTGAGCTTGTGTCATTGACTTTATCATCTAACTTCCACCAGTTTTCTTCTACTGAGACTTGGATTTTGTTTATTTGTTTTGCCTTTTTCCTTTTGTCAGAACCCTTTGTCCTGCACTCTTCTCTCATCCTTTATGCTCCATGTCCTTTGTTCTATCCTCATCTAAATTCCTGTCATGAAAGCTAAAGACTTACTTATTAGTGATTAATAATGGCTTATTTGCTCAGGGAGTGTTACGTCCTAATGTGTATTGTCATCTTAAGGTTAACAAGGCAATATTTTAGGCAGTAGAGAGAAAAGGAGGGAGATTTCTGGAGGTTGAGCTGATATTATTAAACCTGAAATCACCATAGCATGCAAGTGCCATCTCACTTTTCTTTTTCATCATCTTTCTGTCTTAATTTTATAGATGAAAATAGTGAGGCACTTACAAGAGAAAAACTGAGACAAACTCAGGCAATCTGCTTCCAGTCCATGTTCCTATGCCCTACAGTGTGAGGCCTCCTCATCACTTCTTTTGAAAACATTTCTGATAGTACTTTATTCTTCAAATGTGGTTCTTGATGTAGCTGGCCACAATCTTGTTCACCTAGGTTTATTTTTCTCTCTTATTCTGTGGCTTTGACTGCCAAAAGATGTGTCTATCCCTAGACACTTCCGACTCTAACATTCTACATCTGAAGTCAAATGTCTTACATTATCTGCTACTTATAAAAAGAAATATTCAAAAGGAAGTATGGATCTTTTAAAGATAACATTTATACAGTTTATGTATTTCTTGGGGTTAAAGTCACAAGCAGTTATTTGTATTTTCCAGATAATGACTAATAGCACAATAAACTTACAGCCATGAATTCTTCCAACTTTTTTTTTCATTTTTAGTATCCAATTATAGGCTAGTGGATTTCCCAATATTTATTTCATCTAAAAACTGCTGTCTACAATTAAAATGTATTCTAGGCCATGACCTTGATAAGCTATGGTCTGGCCATGTGTTCTTTGAGCTATGTCCAGGCCTTGTTTTCCTAAACTTTGGTCCTCTCCCCTATCTTGGGGAGGTAAATCTCTTTCTCTCTCTCTCTCTCACTCTCTTTCTCTCATTTACTTTCTAAATAAACTGTATTTTCCAATATTAAAAAAATACAATCTAAATGAGAATTGTAGCATCATTTTCATAAAACAAAAGACAGTAAATAGTTTCTCAAAGTCTAACCCTAATGACAGTAAAGATTGAGACCAATTTTTTAAATAAAAAAGATCCTGTAAAGCGGCGGATATTGTTTTCCATGGTAAAAAGAAGAAGAAGAAGAAGACGAAGATATGTATATATATATATATATATATATACATATATATATATATATATAATCTGTATATGTTTTATGAGAAAACAATAAGACCATGAGAGTTTAAGCAATTATTTATTTAATCTGTAATACCTATTTTTAATCTAAAGCTTATCTTGTCTTTTCCAAAACAATGATTATTGTTTTTGAGGTCTAAGGTTAAAATCAAGTGTCTGCTTGTACTTTTTACTATCATTATAATGTACACCCACATATGAATGATTTAGTGTTTGCTTTCATGTTCATGTTTGCCTGTATTGATTAACCTTCAAGATGGAGGTTATGGTTTGTATGGCAGACATTACTAGAGCTCAGTGGAGTTTTTCTCCTTTTGGGTTCATAAGAGAATTTTACGTCCCTGCTTTTGTTAAGACTGGCTATGGGATTATTTTAGCCAGTGAGCTGAAGGAGGAAATGACATGTGTCATTTCTGGGTCAGACTATTTAATCGTAAGAGTGAGGCTCTATAGCATTTTCTTCCCCTGCTGTGATTGTCATGGACAGTTATGGGGGGGAAGAATAGATATTTGGATGTTTCTGACTATGTCACACAGCTCCCTCCTAGAAATACACATTGGAAAAAGAGCAAGAGCAAGATAAAGCTTTTATTATTTTGCTGTGCATTTCTCTCTCTCTCTCTCTTTTTTTTTTTTTTTTGCTTCATGTTTTAAACTTTTTTTATTGCTTAGATTATTCTGACAGAAAGTGGATCATATTCATTTTTAATTCCACTAGAATACAACACTTACATATGCTTACAGTGTTTGCATATGCTAGGCATTCAAGACATTTTAAATTGAGTTTTATTTCTCATATTTTGTTATTGTTTGTTTATTAATTGGTTATGTGAGGTACTAAATTCTAGGAAATTTGTTTCATAAATTTTAAGAATATTATCAACATCCAAAGGATTTCATTTGGTATGTCATAGACTATATATATATATTTATTTATTTTATTGTGGGCACATGGGATACTTTGAGTGAGAATGTTTCCTATGCATTTATTATTGTTATTTTTGTGTCACCTTTTCTGAAAGTGTATCCAAGACTTCAAGTTTCTTATTAGAATCCAGAATGGTGAAATTATTTTCAGAAATAGAAAAAGAAAAAGAGCTTTATTTCAAATAAAAATACTCTTAAATGTTCATAGCATTATTAGATATTAAAATATTCTACAGTAAAATTTAGTCTAATTTAAAAAAACATAGTGTAGGCTGTACTCCAAACTTTGTTTTGAATCATAATTTGCTTTAAGTGGTAATCATATTGAGGCTAAGAACAACTCCATCTATGTGCATAAAAATGCAGGATGTATATGTGTACTTAAAAATAATCTTGATGAATTCTGGTAATCAAATACTCAAATGAGACCTCTGTATGTTATACGTGGGAGGTATGGTCTCTTTAACTGAAGCACTGTGTATGATCACCAAGTTCACAATCCCATAGGGATAACAATTATTATCATAAAATGTGCTATATCATTTGAAATTTGAGGTTGAACATTTACTACAAGGTTTATGAGAAGACTATGAATCTCAAGTGAATTCATTGCATGAGAAAAGTGAATTTATTATCAAGGGCATGAAAAGAATCAGTTTTCTGAATGCTTAATACACTCTTAAAGCTTCTTAATAAATGGTTCACCACTAGCATGCTATTCCAAAGTCCATAATGCAAGATGTGTCTAACCTCTAAATTACAGTCCTTTTAAGACTTTGCCAAAAGGTAAATAATTCACAAGAATTCATTATGAAAAAAATCACCAAAGACTAGCCAATGTTATGACACTGATTTTTCTAAGCTATTTGGTAAGCATGGATTCTAATCTAGTTTAACTGTAAAGGACTTGCCTTTTAATATGCAACATACATCACATACAAAGTGCTGTAAATCCCAAAGGATCATTAAATATCACAGATAAAGTGATGAGTGGAGTTGATTTTTCAAAGCATCTTGGAGAACACAATACACATTCTGGAAGACTCACAAATACTAAGCTACTATGTGATGTGCTAGGTTTTTTAAAATCTAGCAGAAAAGTTAGTAAAATTGAACTAGCAATATCATAAAATCATTGATGGAATCTAATTAGCACCAAGTTCAGTTTCTGAAAACATTTTGTTAGACTGACAAGAGACTAGAAAGGAAACAGATGATACTTGAGAAAGGTTCTCTCCCCCCTAATATATATGTATAATTTCCATTACGGATAATTAGAGCTTCATACGTAGCATAGTGAAAGAATAGATCAGAACATATTTTCTTCCTTGAAAAGCACTGTTTCACAGCAATGGAACAGACTGTTGAGGTCAGAAGGGTCTCGGAGCTAGACAGTGTTTGCGAAGTCAGGGAACAGGTTTTAGCGTGAAAGAAATTCCCTATGGCCAAATGATGGAAACATAAGGAAATTATTCTGATGAATATGAAACATGTTAAGCATTATTTACTTCTCATCATAAAATAGTATAATCAGCTTTCATTTTACCATACGTAGCTTTTGAGGCCTATATTTTTTTCGACAAATAACAAATGGGAAAACAAGTTGGAGTCAGGCAAGCCCTGGGGATAGCATAAGGCATAATGGCCACCCAAGCTGTAAACTTGCCATTGAATTAATGCTGCTACCAAGTAAATGAAAATCAGACGATGACAGGAACGAAAAACAGTACATGGAGATTTGTAAACAGGTTTGAAGGCGACACTATTTTCGCCCCTGAGTTAGAACCAAGCAGGTCTTTTCTTTCAATGAACTTCCTTTAAAAGAGAAGCTGAGTTTTCTCTTTGAATCCCTAGAACCTGGTGCAATAACTAATGCACAATAATGCTTTAACTTGTATTTATTCATAAAAATGAATTAAATATATGTAACCATTTGATTACAGAGTTTTGACAGATAATAATTCAAATACAGGAAATGTTAGTATCTTATATCATAAGTGTTTTTACACCTTCTGCCATTCGCTTCAAAGAAAAAAATATTTATCAAATGAAGTTACATGTATTAAATATAAACAAAAGAGGCATTTTTTTTTTTTAAAGAAAATCCAACAAATTATCATGGACAAAGCATTATATATATGTGTGTGTTTGTGTGTGTGTGTGTGTGTGTGTGTGTGTGTGTGTGTGTATGTATATATGTTTTTTTTTGAGTCAGGATCTTACTCTGTCACCCAGGCTAGAGTGCGGTGGCATGGTCACTGCTCCCTGCAGCCTGGACCTCCTAAGCTCAGGCTATCCTTCCACCTCAGCCTTCTAAATAGCTGGGATGACAGGCACATTCCACCACATTCAGCTAATTTTGTACTTTTTTGTAGAAAGAGGCCTCACTATGTCACGCAGGTTGTTCTTGGTTTCCTAGGCTCAAGCAATCCTCCCACCTCAGCCTCGCAAAGTGCTAGGATTATAGGTATCAGCCACCGTTTCTAGCAGGATGATATATTTTTATAAGAGCTATTTTTCTATAAATTCTGCTTAAAAGTAGCATGTACCACCAAAAACTGTGTAGAAAAAAAACAAAACCTCTTCCAAGTTTCTGAGAGGAAACACCAGAGGACCATTGTGAAATGAATGGAAAACAAAAAACAAAACAAAAAACCTAGAAAAATATACTGGCCAGAGTGAAGTTACTACTGGAAGTTCAGGCAGAGAAATCAGCATGACCTACCTAATATAGTCAAAGTGATAAAAGAAATTAAAGGTAACCGATATTAAGAGTATTTTGAAGAACTGGAGACTTGAGACTTATTTGTAGGACATGTAACAGAAAATTGTATATATATTTTGATAAAAATATATATCAGACACAAAAATCAGAGCATACCATAGCCTATTTTATACATCAGAACTTCAGAGAAACACATTTCACAAAGTGTGAATGTCTACAAACAATACATGAAAACAATATGTATACATTTGTGTCCATAGTTAGAAATGGTTATAAGAGATTTGAGAAATAAGAATAGAACATCCCAGATAAAAAGCCCAGAGTCAGAAATGTCTACAAACCAGCCATACTAAAAACTAAAAGCAGATAACATAGTACCAGGGTTGTGCAGAAATTCTATATCTGAAAGCAAAGGGTGGCAAATATATGAGGCAAAGTATATCAAGTAACACATGTAGATGTGGCAGATGAATGTATGTGGACCACCCTGCCATCCAGGTGCATTATTCTGAGGAAATGTGATTGCTGCCTAAGTAAGTGTTTCTGTCATCTTGTTTTGTTCTGTTGCTTTTGCTCCCAACCCCATGGTGCTAGGTGGTACCCTGATGAGCGTAAAGCATGACAAAAGCTGATACAGAACACATCGATTAGGAAGTAATAAAGTCAAACAGGTGAAAAGAGAAGTGTGAGGGAGAAACATCAAAGCACTGAGGACTGGACATCTAATTTTGCTTTTCTGCAATCTTCCTCTCATCTTTAGGAAAGGAATTCATTTTTTAAATAACTCATGAAATCATGAAAATTGGGAGATGGGAGAGTAGAGACAATAATGGATTAAAAGCTGGAAAGCTTGTGAGTGTGTGACAAAATGACTTATGGATGATTGGTAACTGGCGATATTGCATTCCTTTGGTTTTGGGGTGGGTAGGGAAGGAAGCACTGAAAATAAGGATTCCAAGGGATGGTTGAAGGTGTTGGAGAAGCAGTTAAAGCTATGTACATATCAATTACAGAGCTGGCCATAAATCAGAGACAGCCTGATCAAAGAAAAGCAGAGACACAAGTCTAAAACATTCATTAAATCACTTATAAATTTTTATTTGTTAGAGAGACCTAAAGTAGCTCACTTTAAACACACATTTTGTGTTTCACTTTTTTTGGTATGGTTATCTGTTTTTCTAATACTGAAAATGAAAACTCAAAATTTCATCAGGAAATAGAGCTGCTATAGACTGTAGCCAGATAAAATAAGTGCATTACAGAGTATTAGCTAGCCGACTTATAAGTGTCCTTGGATGGCTTATATTGGGGCAAACACTTTGCCACATACTTATTAGCATTAATCTCCCAAATATTGCATCAACATCAAACCATGAGCAACTGGCTAAACATGAGAGACAAGACATCTATAATGAGATTTAGAAGCTTTTTCATCTAAGATAGATTTACAAATTTCTAACACTTGAAAATGTACCTTTGGCAATTTGGATAATTCATTAGGTACAAACCTTCATTCCCCAACAGTATTGGATACATGTAGTATCACTACTTATGCAGTTCCTCCTAGTTAGAAAATCTCCTCACTGCATTACCCAAACATTGGGGAATTTATATGCAGAGAAAGCAGAAATCAGCCGAAGGTCCTGGCACTTATAAAATGCAAATGAAAAGAAATGATATACCATACTTATATATTTCCAAGGAGCTATGCTTTGACTAGAAAGGCAAAATGCCATGGTTGCTGAGATTTTGATCCTCTGCTAAAGCTAAATTATTAACACATAGTTAAAGAAAATTTTAAGTGAAATTATCAAAACTTATTTTAGATATGAATTTGGCTTGGTAAGGCTGTGAAAAACAAGGGTGTTTACATGTACGTTTTGTGGTTTTGAGTCGTATTTTCTCTTGAAAGTCATTAATTACACAGGTTTCATGAAGATACATAAAATTTCTGACCACAATTTCCCTGGGGTTAATGTATCCCTGTAAATAAGTAAAGCAGGGTAATGTTTTGAAATATAATCCAAAGTATTATTTTCTTTTTTAAAAAATTATGTTTCCTCCCTGGAATTATCTTGCAGTTAAGACCGGGCCAAGGGGATTAGGTTTACTGTTATAGATAAGAGGCAGGCAGAGACTGCCTGGGGGAGGTAGATGAAGTCAATGCTCAGCTTTGAACTTCAAACTAAATGCCCCAGGTTGAGTTCTCTGGAAACAGATGTTGAAACAGAGTTTAGCATGTGAGAAATTTATTAGGGCTTCACACCTGTAGAAAAAAACAAGAGGAAGTATGACCAGGCAGAAGGAGACATGGAACTGCCATGCGGGTCAGTGGACTTGAAGTCCCCACAGTAGTTTGTAGACTGGTTGAAGCTGCTGCTGATAGCTGAGGTGAGGATACAAGCACTTCCTTGGAGAAGGATCTAGGAGTACATCTCTGAGTCTGTGCACTACTTTAAAACCTCAATTGCTAAGTTTGCAGTCAGGTTTTCTAATAATAGAAAGGGTATGTATTGAACATCCTAAAGCTGGATTTTTAATGTATCAGCAGACAAAATTTAGAGAATTAATCTCAGAGTAAGCCAAAGAGCTAGGAGGAATGCAAACTTTAAGTGAAGTATTTTACCATACCACTTACAAAATACTCCAAAACTGGTGGAGATAGCTGAGGATGAAAAGAGAGAAAGAAGAGAGAAGATATGACCACGATCTTCCTGTGCTAAAAAACTCAAAAGTTTTGGAGACTCTCCCAAAGCTTCAGTGCTGATTCTCTGTTTCCTGACTTTACCCTGGAGATTCTGGAAGACATGGATAGTTCTACTTTCTATTGCCTGGAAATAGTAAAGTTGTAATGACCGAAGAAAGCTAAGATTTGGGTCTAAGGGCTTCCTCACAGGGAGGTACATACTTTAGCATCTGTGGTGAAAGCTGAGTTCCAAGAGTCAGAACTCAGAAATTTTGTGAAAAACAGTAGACGTAAGTATTCCTGGTGGTCTAAAGAAGGTCATTCACTTATGCAGAAGCAAGATCCATAGTTTTCAAGTTCAGGTATGAACACAGTTGCTAAATGATCAAGGGAATTTCTGTTACTTAGCACTGTGAGACCTCTATGCAATCAGAAGGATACAATTACAAAACTGAGACCTAGTTACAACACAAAGGACTCTGAGAACAGAAGCCAAGGTCTAGAAACAAAGGATATTGACACACCCTGACAATTATCAATGTCATTTCTTCAAATACTGTGAGGGTATATTAGCACTCAGAACTCACATGTCCACCATTCCACCACATCCCAACACTCAGACACCATCTTGAGGATAAGACAATAGAAAGAGAGATAGGACAGGAGCACTCTTGAGAAGAACAAATTCAGAAAAACTTAAAATGAGTTTAAACTGGAAGAGATAAGATACCTTAAAATTGTGTTAAAACTATATTAGCCAAGTGTTTTTGATGAGGTGAAGGGTAGACCTGGATTATTCAAAATACCAGCCAAATTAAGGTATGGCTAGTTAAATGAATTAATTAAAGTGAAGTTAAAGTCAAACAAATGCAAGTAAATAAAAGTTAAATAAAATTAAATTTAAATACAATTAAAAATCCAGTGTCTCCTTTGCTCTGTCTACATTTCCGGAGTTTAAGAGTCGTATATGGTTAGTAGCTTTCAACTTAAACATTTTAAATATAAACATTACTTTCATCACAGAATGTTCTATTGAGCAGTGTTGATTGAGAAAAATATGAAACCAGTTATTAACAATATTTATTTTTAAAGTTGTGAACATCTGAATTGTAATATATATTCTTTGATCATGCCACATGAAGAAACAATTCTTTAACTTGTTTGGAGTTGGGAGGGAATCCAAATATTTTCTCTTAAACAATAGATTCTGGTGAAGCCGATTTTTTCACTTTCCATGATAGTATCATGTTCAGGCACACCATAGATTTTTACTTTCAAAAGTTTACATTTTTTTTCCAAATATCACACATCTGAAAAGTTCTGGATGAATCTGTCTTTCCTTGAGGCTCATTATAACATAATAAATGCTAAATTAAGTTATCCACGATGTCTTCAACACCAAAGACAACAGTGATGCTTGTCAGAAGCCTTATATTTAGTCATAGCATGTATCAGTACTTCATTCCATTTTATGGCCAAATAATATTTTATTGTATAAATATGCCACATGTTGTGAATTTATCTGTGATGAACATAATGGTTGTTTACTCCTTTTGGTTACTGGGAATAGTATTTCTATGAACACTCTTGCTCAAGTATTTGTTTGAATACTATTCTTCAATTTTGAGGGATATATACCAAAAAATTAGTATCGCTCAGGCATCTGATATGTTTAATTTCTGGAGACATCACCAAACTGTTTTTCACAGTTGATGCATCATTTTATATTTCCACCATCAATGTAAGATGATTCCCCCACAAACATATAGTATTGTCTGTTTTTGTTTTGTTAAATACTAGTCATTCTAATGGGTATGAAGTTATTTTAATTTGCATTTCCCTAATCACTGATACTGTTGAAAATCTTTCATGTGCTTATTGATCACTTGCATATTTTCTTTGGAGAAATATTTACTTAGGTCTAAATAACTCATTTAACGTGTGAGAAAATAGACACCAAATAGCTTAAGGAAAATGACCAAGATTATATACCAATAGACATTGTTATCAAATATTGATCCTCATCACCCATCAAGTGCATATGTTAAACTTTGTAATATTATTTCATTTTATTTTCTAGTAGCTAAAAGTTGGCATGAGTCTTGCTGTGGTCTGGATATATTTGTCCCTCCCTAATACTTATGTTGAAATTCTAACCTCCGGACTGATGACATTAGTTGGTACAATTTTTGGGATGTGATTAGGTCATAAGCCCTCATGAATGGAAATAATGTTTTTATAAAAGAGTCGTGGGAGAGATCCATTATCTTTTCCCCTATTTAAGGGCATAGCAAGAAGTCACCAATTAGCATCTTCACCAGATACCACATCTGCCAACAACTTAATATTGTACCTCCTACCCTCCATAATTCCAGTTGTTTAGAAGCTACTAGTCTATGGCTTTCTGTTATAACAGCCCAAATAAATAAGGACAAATGTATTTTTCATTGTACATATTTTATGTTTTCAGAAAGAACAGTCATTAAGTAGACCATCAAATAATGGATTTGTTTAGAAATTTCTCTCTGTTTCAAAACACATAAGTGGTAATATTATGTGCATTTTTTAACAATGCTGTCAAATTTGGGGAATGTTTTTATGTAAAAGTTTTAAGATTTTAGGAACGTTTTAATTTTTGTACAATAGCTGACCTTGACTTTTCTTTGAATATATAAACTCACTAAGTAATTTTTAATCTGTGCTCTCCTTGTAGAGGCATACTATGAGTTATAAGTTGTCTTTGTTAGTGACAGTAAGACTATTCTAAGTAACACTTTATATTTTGCAGTTATTGCATGTATAATAAATTGCATAAAGTTCAACAATTTTAAATATTAAGCTTAAATAAATTTTTTATATATGTGTATACCAGTTGTACTATTACCAAAATTGAGATATGAGACATTCCCATCATCTCATATGGTTTTCCTTTGTTCATTCCCTGTCTAGACTCATCTTCCAGAGGTGACCACTGTTGTTGACTTTCTCAAAAAATTTGTCTATTCCTAGTAGAAAATATTATGTACTATTTTATAATATTGTAGCACATAATATTATTTATTTACATAATATTATTTTTAAAATATTTGAGAAATTCTTCATTTTTTTAAATTAGCTTGCTCTTTTGCATGGCTCTGCACATTTTCATTTTGCATACACACCAAAATATATTTACCTATTCTGTTGTTGATGAGTAATCAGGTTGTTTCCAGGATTAGATATTATGGATAAAAAAAATTGAATGTTTTCGTTTATGCCTTTGAATGGACATATATTCTTATTCTTTTGGAATACATAACTAGAACTAAAACTGCTATGCCATTGAGGAGCTATGATAAGCAGTGTTTACAATGGCCCTTAATGATCTCCACTTCCTGGAATTATATTATGTGTGTTACTCCTTCCCCTTGGATGTGGAATGAATTTGTTGACTCACTCATAACAAACAGTATGGCAGACATAATGTAATGTCACTTCTGGGATTAAGATATGAAAATATTGGCTTCTGATCGGGGTGCTCTTTCTTTCTTTCTTGGATTACTTGTTTCTAGAAGAAGACAGATGCACTAGTTCTCTAGCTAGCTAGAGAGGACTAAGTGAGTAAGCTCAAAAGTACATTTTCTAAAGACTTTCAACAGTGGTGCGAGTGATCTTGAAAGCTACTCTTCTGAGGCCTGCCAACAGTCACTTGAGTAGGCTTCATTAGCCATCGAGTGTGTCAGTCAAGACTTGCAACGATCTCAGGACTAGCTGATACTTAAATTACATGCTATGAGAAACACCCAACAAAGCTACTTTTATATTCCTGACCCATAGAAACTGGGAGGTAATAAACGTCTATAGTTTTTAACAATCAATTTTGGGATAATTTGTTATGCAGAAATAGAAGACTAACAAAGTAAATATGTTTAGCTTTAATAATTATGAAAGACCGGGCATGGTGGCTCAAGTTTATAATCCCAGCACTTTGGGAGGACAAGATAAGAGGATTGCCTGTGCCCAAGGGTTCGAGACCAGCCTGGGCAACATGGTGAGACCTGTCTCTACAATAAATCAAAAAATTAGCTGAACATGGTAGCACGTGCCTACAGTTCCAGTTACTTGGAAGGCTGAAGTGAAAGGATTGCCTGAGCCCAGCAGGTCAAGGCTGCAGTGGCCGGGAGCATGCCATTGCACTCCAGCCTGGGCGACAGAGTGAGACTCCAACTAAAAAAATAAAAATAATAAAAATAATGATAATAATAATGATTGAATGTGTGTGCATTATTTTATGTATCCATCAGCAATGTATCCCAGTTTGAGTTGTTCCACATCTTTAAAAACAGTTGGTACTGTCAGTTTTTTAAGTCTAGCTATTGTGAATAAATCATCATTTATCTGAATAGCAATATAGTGAACATCTATTATTATTGGCTTCTTGTTTATCCTCTTTTGTAAATTACCTGTAGAAAATTGTTGCCCGTATTTGAGATTGGGTTATTTTTATTTTCCTATTATGTACAAAACTTCTTTATATATTATGATTCTGTGTCATCTGTCTTAATGTATATTTTCAAAAATCTTCCCATATTTTGTAAATTGACTATTCACTAAGTGTTTTATATTGGTGAAAAATTTATTAACTCTAGTAGCTGTCATAAATTAGGTGACTATATTTTGGTTTCACTTTTTGCATGTGTGTTGTTTTAAGAATATTTGTCTATAAGTGGACCATATCATATTGTCATATAAATAGGACATCTTCAAATTTATATTTTTATTTAAGAGTGTTTTAACTCTTCTTGGTCCTTTTACATTTTTATATGCTTTTTATAATCTTCTTACAAATTTTAACACATACATACACACACAAAAACAACACACATGCACTCACACAAAGTCCTCCTAGGATTTTGAATTTGATTATACTGTATTAATGGATCAATTTGGATAGAAGTTATATTGTAACAATATTATGTCTTCTAATACATTAGTTTGTTTATTGTCTTATTTCTTCAGGTGTTTTAATTTCTTTCAGTTGTTTTTGACATTTTTGTCAATATTTTGTCTATATTATACTAGATTTCTTCCTTTGATTTGATATTGTTGATGCAATTTATTGGATATTGCCTTTTAATTTCAATTATGCATTTTCTAGACTACAAAAACCTAAAATTTTTTGAACATTGACCTTATATCCAGTTACTTTCTAAAGTTAATTATTACTTCTAATTTATTTGTATATTCTTTTAGGTTTTTTATATACACAATTATGTCATCTGTAAATTTTTTTTTTTTAACATTCTATGTTTCTCCTGCTGCTGTATCAAGGACTTTGGTAAAATATTTAAAAGTCATAATATTTGAGCTTTTGCATTTTTCCCATCATGAAGAAAACACTCGTTATTTTGCTAGTAAGTATTATCTTTTCTCAGTACATAAAAAAATTGCCTTTTATTTTTCTTATTGCTGTGGAGAAGTCTTCTGTCAGTCTACTTGTCATTGCTTTGTAAGTATATTACCCTTAAACTGTTGATTTTTTCTTTAGTGGTGTACATTTCCACTAGAATATGTAAAGGTATACATTTAAAAATACATTTACTTTGTATATATCGTTCTACCTAAACTTTTTCTTGAGTTGTATCAAAAAAAATCCATGGTGGTTCTGGAAAATTCTCAGAAATATGTTTTCTAAGGATGTCTTTACTGTCTAATATGAATTTTATTATCTTCTTTTATCAACTCAAATACATGGTAATTGTGTTGTCTGTTTTTCAACTTTTATAAAACTTGTTTACTTTCTTATATTAGAAAAGAAACAGCTGATGGTGATTTTTCCACTTTGGACCACTGCGGTCATTATTATTATCATTTTTTTTTAAGTAAGTGTTTTTACTGAAACTTCTGTTTTTACATAGTTATAGCATATATAAAGAAAGTAGGAAGTCAAAATTATTTATTATTAACATACTTAGGATTGGCTTATCAAGAAATAACAATGAAAAGCATTTGTGACAATCAAACTGGTATTATAATACAATGAATAAAGCAAATATTTATTTTTTTCAGAAGCAGAATGAATTTCTCAGTTTTAATATAGTTCCTCAACTTAAAGTATAAATATATATGTGTTTGTATTTATGTTTGTATTTATGTATAGTATAACAACTATACTTCCTTGAACTTCAGATATTTACATGTAAGACTTGACATTTGTATTTAAGTATTTCAAACTTAAGCCTTATTAAAGTAGAATTTCTGAATTTCTGGAATACAAGTTCCTTCACAAGTAATTCTCATTTTACTATTGGCATAATCATCCATCAAGTCACTCAGATCAAAACTTTGGCATCATTTTTAATCTGCTCTCCCTCACTTCCTACACCATCCAGTACACTCTAGTTTTATTTGAAAAATGGCTCCCGGATTTACCATTTTCTTCATGTTCACTGTTGTTCATCTAGTCCAAACCAGTATTATTAAATTACTGAACTTCTGCAATAAACTCTTTATTATTCTCCTTTTTTCCAATAATATCCCATTCTTGTACCTCTTTTTGGTAGCAACCAGAGTGAGTCATCCTTAGAAAGGTAAATCAGAACAGATTTTGCAACTGCTTAAATGCTTCTGTTGTCTTATCATTCCAACTAATATAAAATTCAATGTTTTTTCAGAGTCCTCTGTTTGTCTTTTGTAGCCCCAAATAATGTTACTTTTTTCCCTCACTGATGTATTTTAATAGCACCTGATCTCTTGCTGTAAGAAGTGGCATCACCCCCCCCACACACAAAACCTGAAATTTTTTGTAGAGTAGGCCCCTCTTAGTACAGTTTTCCCGTACTAGATAAGTGTTCTAGGAACCCTTCCGCATCAGTGTATCAGCAAGCGTTGTTATGAGAGGTTGTATTCTGTTTCAGTAAATTTTTTTTGGAGATTTTCTCAATGCGTTTGCTCATTTCAGATGGGTGATTTACCAGTGCACCTGCCCATACCACACTGAGTGTTCAGTTTTTGACCAAAAAACAGCATGATCCCTTTGTCCCACTCTCCCTATTCACACGATCTTGCCCCAAACAAATTTTTGTTTGTTTGTTTCCTTGGATGAAAAAAGTCCTCAAAGGGAGATATTTTGCCAATGTGGAAGGGGGTGGGGAAACAGCAAAATCCCTAGAAGACATCAAAATTGACAAGTCAAAAACTGTTTTGAGCAGTGGAAAAGCATCTTGATAGGTGTGTTGTATCAGAGTGTACTTTGAAAGTGATTGAAATTTAAACATGTAAGAATGTTGCGGGAAAACAGAGAGACTGTGACACCGAGGCTATCTTAGGAAGCAGCGTTTTATTGGCGCGGCGGGACACAACAGACAAATGCTCCAAGGCTGAGCAACCTGGAGAAGGAAGAGAAGGGTTTTATATGTTAGTTTAGGTTAGGGAGGGGGTCAAGTTGTATGGCTATACATTTTTCTTCGGAATTTGCAAGGTTGTATTCAGCAAAAACAGATTTTCAAAAAACAAATTGTTCCCAGGTTATACATGACAAGCAGGGGTTGTAAACCAATAACTTTACAAAGAGAGGATGGGGTAGAGGGGCAGTAAGGTTGTGAATCGATTACTATCTTGCACTTACAGGAAAGAGGCTTGTGGCTATTTGGTTTTCTCATGTCCCATGTCTAGCAGGTTTGGAGCTTGCTGGTTGATTTTTGAAAAGGATTCATTTTAACTGTTTCTAGTCCCTCTCTGCCACAAGAATACACACATTTTTTATAAATAAGTTATGGGGTTTGGGGGTCCCCTCTATTACCCTGAAAATAACAATGCATTTTCTGCTGAGGTATTTTTAGTTTTAAATTTCTTTTGTTTCAATATTCTTCATGTCATAGCTATGCAAATAAATGACTCTCTGGCATAACTTTTTAAGAAATTGCTTAAGAAAATGTCATGAGGACAGAGCAGACAATTTGAACAGACTTTACTACCCAAGTCTAGGGAAATTTGAGCATCAAAATATAATATACAAAATAGAATATGAATAGTGTGTGTGAAGAAGGAAGGAAGGAAGGAAATAAAGAAAGAAAGAGGAAAAGCTCTCTATGGTGAAATGCCAACCAATAAATACAGAAGAAATGATGGAGTTAGAAAAGTTGTAATTTTTCAGCTATCAATTGAATAATTAGTTGGATAAAAAATCAGAAGTGGATGCTAAAACTAATGGTGGAAGTTTGATAAAGAGTAGAATACTTACATAGTTTTCAATGTATTTTTCCACAAATCCCTTGTCCCTCACAAACGGTAAAAATAGCAATTTTAGAATAAAGAAACCTAGTAAACATCACCTTAGTGAAGATGATGCCAGGTGGGGTACAGCACAAATCCATGGGTTCTTTGACTTGATCCTGAAATAATTTCTCAGAGTGGCCAGCAACGTTTCAAAACAACATTTATTAGAGAAAGAAGAGAGGAAAGAAAGGGCAGGTGAAAGTGTTGTAACACAAAGACCTGGCATGAGCATCTCCCTCTCCAAAAAGAAAGACTGCATTTTTGCTCTTTAAGAAACTAGACATATTTTTCCAACAATTGATATGCTAAAGTGGGTGAGAACAAGGTAGCTGTCACTCCAGAGACTGACATTGCTCTGCTTGTGATGGGAGGAGAGGAGGGGAGGGGTGGTCTTTTCCTGACCACACTGTCTTGAAAGCATGTTTCTAATTCACAAATTTAAGCTAAAAGGTGATTTTATTATCATTTCTATGGCTTTGGTTAGTTAAAGAGTGGTATTGGGCCTTCTGCCCCAAATAGGGAACCTGAAAGATTCTTATGCTAAACCATGAATTGAAAGGTTGGGCTGTCCTAGTCTTACACCTGATGAAGTTTTATTGTGATTTGCCCAGGGGTTGGGGTAGGCTGGAGCTTGGCCTGCAGTAAAATTTCATTTAAGAAATGCCTGAATGCATCCTAAAGCCTGCCTATGGGAAATTTATCTATGTCTAACCTGTTCAAGCTACCCTGTTTCAAAGATATCAAAGTTAACATCACAAATGAAACAAATCTAAACCATATGTCTTTTTATATAATGCACTAATAAAAACACTTATTAGGGCACTTTTGTATTTTAAGTCTGTGATATACATAAACTGTCAAAGTGTATAATCTGAATCTCATCGTAAGAAAACATGAGACAAACTGAAACCGAGAAACATTCTACAAAAACAAACAAACAAACAAAAAAACAAAAACAAAAAAACTGGCCTATACTCTTCACAGCAGTTAATTTCATATAAGACACACACATACACACACACACACAGACTGAGAAACCAATCCAGAGTAAAAGAGATCAAGCAGATATGACAACAACTGAAATGCATGATCCTAGATTGGTTCTTTGGCTGTGAAAATACATGTCTATAAAAGACTTTATTACTCAATTAGTAAAATTTTACTACAGAATATTGATTAAAAGTGTGCTCTACCAAAATTGCATTTCCTGATTTTGATTTTTGTTTCATTGCTATGTAAAAGAATGCTTTATTCTTAGATAATACACACTACAGCATTTTGGGGTAAAGTGGCAGTTATACATAGCTTACCCTAATGGTCCAGATATATGTACATTGGACTAATTGTGAACTTCACAAAAAAGTGTATTTTGGACTCAAATTCTGAAAGGTTGCCTACATTCATTTGAATTACATTACCTACATACACATTTTATCTTACCTCTTTGTGGATAAGTTTGTGATAACTCAATGAATCTAGTACATGTTCTCAGGAAAATATTTTCCATTATAAAATGATTGATATACTAGAGAGGTAAATCAAAAAATATGTATGTATTGAAGCCAAACATATGGCAACCACCTGAAAAATAGGTCAAGAATATAACCACAAGTTTGACTACTGCTATAATATCTTTAAAACTATTAGTATTACCTTCTGGCATATAAAAATAATGAAGGTTTGGAAGACTCTACAGTAAATATTTTGATGGTTTCTCATACAACTTTATAACCTTCTTTTGGTTATAACTTCAAAGAAACTGTTTTTGGACACTGTGATTTTTTAATATTTTATCAGTTGCAAATAAAATTCAGCTTTTCTATTGAAATCACTGAGAAGTTAGACTATAGATCTTTGAACTGGTATTTATTAAGTACATTGGGTATTATGCAATGCTAAAGGTTTTATTTAAAAGTATAATGTGAAAAGTGATAGTTAAACTATGAACTCATTGAAGATAAGAGATTTTGCTATCATTTTGGAAAATACATAGTAAGGTTAAGAAAAATAAATTCCTATTTAATGTAATTTTTCTTATTAAAACATACGTAACAAGACATGGTATGATATTTAATTAACAAAAATGATAATTAATTATCAACCATGTGTGATAAACAATGAGCTATATACTAGTAGAAATACTTATAATCCCACTTTCAAACAGGTAGTAAAACAATGCACAGTTAAACAGAGAGAAGAATATGCCAGGCAGTGGGTTCCGTGAAAGCAAATGCTTGATGACACTAACTGCCTGGCATACATGGGGATTTCTTTTTATTGCATTTTAAAGGTATGGGGTACAATTCAGGATTAGGAATACAAGTAGTCATCGTACAGGTAAAGTTTTGGCCTACCTTTGGTCGCCACTTTGCCTCATTTGAGATCAGGTACCCTTATTAATGTTATGTGCCCATTCCCCCACCCAACCCCACCCCGGCTGTTTCCAGCTACAGTCAATTCCTTTCTTATAGTATTATAATAAATGTTCAGGGTCCACTTATGAGTGAGAACATATGGTACTCAGTTCTTATATACGGGAATTTCTAAGTAATTCATCCTGAACTCTCTGGCCTAGAGAAAGATAAGATGCTTTATTCTTGTCCTTAAAGGCATTCCCATTTTCTATCCTAAAATTTAGAATTTTAAGGAAATTTGGGAAATAAAAAAATACTTAAAGAGTACTATTTCTTTGTTGTTATAAAAATGTTGATGCATTAAGAGAGAAGAAATAAAACTACATTTCTATTCCTCAAATATATTGTGTTGTTTTTCAAACTTTTCAGGTTTAGCAAAATATAGCACATGCCTCTTTAAGCTCTTTCCTTTCTTAATTTTTAAACTCAGGCACTTTTTTCCCCCAGAAATTCAATCCTTATGTTTCTCATTCCTTTCTACTTAACTCATCTAAAAGTGGCCTTACATAAGATATTTGACATCCAGCATAAATCGTATTCTTTTTTTCCCCCCTTAAACATGGAAAGCTGCATTTTGCCAGTGGTAAACAAATAAAAATATTCAATTTCAGGTTGAATACATCAAGAAGTGTATGCTTGTGTGCCTGTGTATGGATGCTGCTTTTGGGAAAACAAATTTCTCCTCTGCTCTAAAAGTGTTATTGACATGATATCAATTGAATTGAAGAGTAAGGAAAAAAATAATACACATGCATTCAACATAAACAAAAACAATAATCCTTGTAAAAAAAATCAAGAGAATAATGAGTTTACAACACATATAAATAACAGATCCATTCCATAATTCTATTTCTACCAGTGTGTAAGTTGCATTCGTCCGTATTAAGTAT
This sequence comes from Tarsius wallacei, assembly GCA_963574415.1. Taxonomy (NCBI): domain Eukaryota; kingdom Metazoa; phylum Chordata; class Mammalia; order Primates; family Tarsiidae; genus Tarsius; species Tarsius wallacei. The sequence goes on along the minus strand of CAUYQG010237715.1, from coordinate 8,511 downwards.
TTTATAAATTAAGTTTTCAGGAAAAATGACATCTAATGTTACTGTAAACAATGTCATTTGTTTTATATATATTACCTATTTCTTAATATTAAAATCATCTTGAGAATCAAGAACAATAATTTGCATTATGCAAATAAGAAATTTAAGGCATTGAAATGTTAAGTCCTTTCTTCAATTGCACAACTAAAATTAGAGTGACTGAGACATGATTCATACTCAGATTCATACCCAATTCTGGACTGCAATGTGTAGGGATTTTGAAATGCCTTGAACTTTCTCATTCTAATTGACCTACAAAACTCCATCATCTTCTAATTTATCAATATGAATTTAACCTTTGCTCACCTATATTAGAAACATGTAAAAGATTACCTATTGGTAAAATATTATGCTTCCTCACATGATTTTAAGTAGTTTATGATAGCATCCAAAGGGTTTTAGTTTAAGCATTAGTATCAGTCATAGTTTCCCATTTAAACACTATTTTTCTTTTCCAAAGATTAACATCTTAAAATTCAAGAAATCTATTATTATACTTACTAACAATACATTTTAGAGCATAAATACTGAATGGGTATTACTGATAAAGAACCAAGGGATTTCACTTGGTAAATACTCCTTATCTAGAGGTTTTCATAAGGATTATATGAAAAGTATTTTCTTCATAAAATTCTTATTAAAACGTGGTTAAGTAACTAGACATAGAAGTCATCTTGCCATTGTAATCCCAGCACTGTGGGAGGCCGAGGCGAGTGGATTGCTTGAGACCACTGGTTTGAGATCAGCCCAGGCAACATGGTGAGAGCTCATCTCCACAATAAATAAATTTAGTCAGGTGTGGTAGCACTTCTGTAGTTCTGGCTACTTGGAAGGCTGAGGCGGAAGGATCGTGGAGCCCAACAGGTTCATGCTGGGGTGGCCATGAGCGTGCCACTGCACTCAGCCTGGGGACAGAGTGAGATTCTAGAGATTCTAGCTGAAAAAAAAAAAAAAAGCAAACCTACAGCAAAAGAAAAAATAGGTTGAGAGACATATTCCTACTTCCCAAAATAGCAGTATTTTTTTTTAATCTCCATATCCTTATTATAGCACGGGTGGTAATATATATTAATGTTTGTTATTTCCAAATCTCTTCAAGAAGTCTGTGCTCTTCCAAAGGAATGACCCTGCTTCATTCAAATCTGTACTGTAATGAGATTCAAAACTCATAATGGGATTCAAACCTCACAGAAAACCATGACCATAAGGGTTTTATTTAATTAATAACCAGCATCATCATTAATTATTAATTAATAAAATCAATTAAATAATGACAGCAACTTAATAAATTATTATTATTCCTACTTCTTTCTCCCTGCCACACATTGTGAGCTCAATTTCCACCAGATCTGTCTGGGAAACAGGAAGAAACTTTGTCTTTGAAGGCAATGCAAGATTAGATGGGTAGGAAGTATTTTGGAATGTCAGAGTAAAACCTTCCAAAAATCAACTCCTCCAAAAAAGCAACAAGATCATGGTATACGTGTCAAAATCAACATTTCAGAACTCTGAAAATTAATAGAAGGCTTGAAATAAACTAGAAAGCATTTATTCAAGACAAAGGAGCGAGTCTCAGTTACAACAGCAAGATTTGTGTCTTTTTAGCTTGCTATGACACACCCCCATTCTTCCCTGGTCTAAAGCAACCCTGAAAGTCAAAGATCAAGAAAATACAGTAGCTATAGAAACAAACAGTCTAACAGGTATTGAAAAATATAAGAACGAGTATAGAACTCCCAAAAACCTAGATTAATCTGAGAGAATTGTCACAATTTGACCTGTTGCACAGTTCCCTAAAAGGCTCTGTTTTTAGGACTTGTTTTCATTTGAACTAAATGAGAGCTCACTCTGTTTAAATAGCCTTATCTTCAGGGTGTTTGTTAAAAATAGTCCATGGTACTTTTTAACATCATAGATGCCTAAGGTAGCAATATCAAGTGGTGCTAGAGACCGATAAAAAAAATCTGAGAGGAAAAGCTAGGGAATGTCATGTCCACATGCGAATTTCAAAAACTCTGAAATATTGGGAATATAGAAGGTCACAAGTAAGTATATGGTTATGGGGTACCTAGAAATATCTGAAGAGACCCTGTATCTTACCTATGGTTGATCTTGAGGCATGCACAACTAAGAGGAGAAGACTAAGGCAAAGTTGTAAACTACCTACTAGAGATTTGAAAACACACCCCATGACACAAACAAGGCCTACTGGCAAATGCTAGGAGACATATTAATTCAAGGCACTTAAGTAAATTTTTATTCAATCATTAGCTTACCATTGTGTTAAACAAGCAGAAACTTCAGTGACTACATACTGAACAAAATCTATATCTATATCTATTTCTCTATCTATCTGACAAAAAACACCAACTACAGAATTAGCCCAGAAAAGTTAATAAACATATAGCAACCTCAACAACAGCAGAAAACAGCAAAAAAACCAAGATCTCTTTTCCAGACTTGCTGTATTATATTATTTTAAATACCAATTTAAAAACTTGAAACATGCAAAGAAACAAAAAAGTATGGCTCAATATCAAGAGGAAATGCTGTCAATAGAACTGTTCTTGAGAAAGTCAAAACATTGGATTTATCAGACAAAGACTTTAAATCACCTGTAATAAATATACCTAAAAAGTAGAGAAAAATCATATCTAAAAACCTGAAGGCAAAATGAAAATGAAATCTTACCAAATGGAGAACTTAAATAAGGAGATAGAACTTAACTTCAAAAAGAACAAGTTATAAATAATTAAATAATTAATAATTAAGATATACTCTATGGGCTTAACAGCAGGTCTGAACCAGCAGAAGAAAAAACCCAATGACTTTAAAAGTAGTTTAATCGATATTATCCAGAATAAGGAAAATAAACACAAATGAACAGAGTCTCAGAGACCTGTGAGACACCATTCAGGGCTAGCAATTTGTATGTAATAAAATCCTCAAATAGGAGGAGAGAGAGAAAGTTTAAAAAGGTATATTTGAAGGAATAACGGCTGAAAACTCTGTAACTTATTGTAAACATTAAACTGTACTCAAGAAACTCAGTCAACTAAATGGGATAAAGTTTTTTAAAAGATGCACACCTAAATACATCATAATTAAACTGTCAAAAGCCAAAGGCAAAAAAAAAAGAACCTTAAAAGTCACAATATAAAATAAATTTATTAAATACAAAGGTCCTTATAGTATAATAGTAGTATAGCATATAATAATAGGAATATCAGGAGAAGAAAAATAAGAGAAAGGAACAGAAGCAATGTTGAAAGTAATAATAACTGAGAATTTCCCCCAAATTAATGTCAAACAACAAACTACAGATCCAGGAAGTTCAGAGAACATCAAGTAAAATAAATGGAAAAATAAAAAAATACTATTAACAGTTGAATTTTTCTTAGAAACCATACAGACTAGGAGGTAACAAGATACTATATTCAAAATATTGAAGGAAAAAAGAATTTCAAACAAGAATACTATATCCAGTAATAAGCTTTTCCAAAAAATTCCAGCTTTTGGTCCACCATGCAAGAAGCTTGGAAATCACCCCTTCATTGTAGCAACAAGTAAAAAGCCAAACAAATTGAAAACTCAACAATTATTCTTAGATCTGTGAAGGAAGTGAGGTCACAGGTCAAACTCCTGTTCCCAAATAAGAAACCGACAGGCAAATGCAGAGAATCAACAATAAATTAGACCAAAAACCTATGAGCAGAAACTTCTGTGGGACCAGTGCTAGGGTATAGAAACCTGAAATGTATTAATGAATCGCTGAAGTCTCAGTTCAGACAAGTGTGAGAGACAAAAACACCAGAGGAACCCCATTATCAAAAGCCTCCCCAACCTTTTGCCTTACCTCCTGGAGCTCTCTCAGGCTCTCACAGTTAGTATCAGAGAAAAATCCCCTAGTATTTTTGACAAGAGAAAAGAGAAAAAGAAACCATTTTGAAATATGCCAAAGCTTTCAGTTCTTCTTAACAAGGTCTACCCTCAGTTGAAACTATTTAATCAGAGTCTAACCTGTTAAGGTTTTAACCGAGCTTAACTCACCTGTGGGAAGGGAAATATCCATTGCCAATTACCTCTAATCTTCCACATGGAGGAAAAGAAATATCCAACTCCAGCCTGTTCTAGCCATCCTGCCCCACCTAAAGTGGAAGAGGAGACTATGAAACATGTGAAGTTTACATTTCAGAAGCACAGTCACAGAAAAGAATAAGATCTTATCATAGAACTATAGAATGCTATTCCTTCTCCCACACCTTATGAGCACATTACTAAAGACCTGCTTATAACAGTACCTCAGTGTGTCCAGCCATTACAAAAAAACGTTAAAAGCATATTTCAAGTCCAAAAAACACAGTTTAGAGAGATAGAGCAAAAATCAAAACCAGAGTCAGATATGGCAGGGATGTTAAAATGATCAGACTGGGGATTTTAAGCAGCTATAATTAATATGCTAAGGGCTCTGAAGGATAAAACAAGCAGTGCAAAAAAAAACAGGTTATGTAAACAGATGAAAATTCTAAGAAAGAAATACAAAGAAATGCAGAGGATAAAAAATACTGAGAGAAATGAAGAATGACTTTGATGGGCTTATTAGTTGACTGTACACAGCTGAGGAAAGGATCTTTGAGGTTGGGGGTATCTCAATAGAAACTGCCAAAACTGAAGAGCAAAGAGAAAAACAAAAAGGCAGATAAAACAGAACAGAATATTCAACAACTGTGTGACAACTACCAAGAGTATAGCATATAATAATAGGAATATCAGGAGGAGAAAAATAAGAGAAAGGAACAGAAGCAGTGTTGAAGGCAATAATAACTGAGAATTTCCCCCCAAATTAATGTCAAACAATAAACTACAGATCCAGGAAGTTCAGAGAACATCAAGTAAAATAAATGCAAAAAAAAAAAAAAAAAATACACCAAGAAATATTTTACCTACAGATCCAGGAAGTTCAGAGAACATCAAGTAAAACAAATGCAAAAAAAAAAAAAAAAAGAAAAAAATACACCTAGAAATATTTTACCAATTGAAGAGCAAAGATAGAAATTATAGCTGACATATCTTAGAAATCATAAAAGCAAGAAGAGAATGAAATGAAATATTTAAAGTTTTGAGCGGAAGAAAAAAAAAAACTCACCAGCCTGGCATTCTGTACTTTACAAAGTTGTACTTTGGCAGTGAATGGCATATCAAAACTTAGACAAAAAAGTTTAAGGAATTTGTTTCCAGTCGGCATGCCTTGCAAAAAATATTAGAAGTTATTTAAAGAGAAGGAATATGATATAGTTCAGAAACATATGTCTACATAAAGAAAGGAAGAACACTGGAAAAGAAATAAATTGAAGTAAAATGTATTTTTTTAAATTCTTAATTGATCTAACAAATAACAATTTGTTTAAAATAACAATAGCAACACGCATCTTCCAAGTATGAGACATTGAATATAAACTAAGTTTCCACATTAAATATCCTGTTTTTAATTTTTAAGACTGTGGTTATAAAAGGAACTATTAGTTTATTTAGGCTGCTCTAACAAAATATCATAGACTGGGTGGCTTATAAACAACATAACATTTGCCTTTCACATTTCTAGAGCTGGGATGTCCGAGATCAAGGCACCAGCAGATTAAGTGTCTGGTGAGTGTCCACTTTCTGATTCATAGATGGTGCCTTCTTGCTGTGTCCTCGCATGACAGACAGGGCAAGTGAGCTCTCTGCAATTTGATTTATAAGGGCACTAATCCCATTCATGGGGAATCCACCCTACCCACCCCCCAAACCACCCTCACCTCCAAATAACTATGACGTTGAGTATTAGATTTAACATATGGATTTTAGGGAGCCTCAAACATTCAGCCTAGAAGACAGCGTCCTGTACTCATAAAATTCACTTAGCCATCAGGGGGTATAGACGTACGATTTCTCCAAATTACTCTCAGTCTTTTAGACACACCAAGGATTTACAATATGTTTAAAACTGCCAAAAAACAAACAAACAAACAAACACACAAAAAACCTGCAGTCACAGCTTTCAACTGGAAAAATGTCCCAAAGTACATTGGCCAGCAGGCGAGATGACATTCCTTGTGGCACACCCAAGTCCCCATGAGACTGCGGCAGCTGTCACCTGGGTCTGTGAACGTCCAAGCATGTTCCCTCACTGGAAAGTTCTGACATCCACATAAACCTCTCTCTACATGGAAGCTGCTCTTCGCCCCCTCCTACCCCCCTCCTCTCCCCCTTCTCTATATGGGAGCTGTTGCTCTCCCCCTCCCCCTCCTCCTCCCCCAAACCCTCTCCTTCTCCTCCAAGACGGGGTCTCCCTGTGTTGCCTGCGCTCCCGGCCCTGTTATTCATTTTTAATCATGCTTCCAAAAGCAGATACGACATGTGCACGAGAACACAACTGCAAAGAGCTCTGTTCCCCACACACCTTAGCCACGGATGGTGTGCTCAGCCCAGGACCAGGGCCAAGCCCTCCCTACAACCACCTCCAGCAGCCAAAGCCCAGTCCAAGGGGCACCCACACAGCGAGGACGGCGCCCTGGGGTGGACGATAAGTCTTTTCCCTGCACTTGGGGCTTGGCTGGAGTGGGTAATCCCTGGTCCCAGTGACCGGACTGTGAGAAGCTGCCCTGGCATCCTGTGCCTCCTGCTCTGAGGTCCTATGGTGCCTGTGGCTACCGCAGAGGCAGGAGCCGTGCTGGGTCACTGGTGCTGGGTCACGTTTACATTGTATCATCGACCAGTCCTTCCTCGGTAGCCCAAGCGTGACGCCTCGCTGCTGTGGGGGTAGCAGCTAAATTCTGTCAGGGTTCGAACATGCAAGTGGATTGTATACACATGGTGCACCCCTGGTCTTGGCAGTAATTCCCTTCTGTGCCTAGATCGGGCACCCATCCCCTTGCCCCACCACCATTCACAGTGTCTGCCGGGTGAAAGCCGTGACCAGGGTCCATCACTGTCCACTGCCCTCTTGATGTGCATTTGGTATCTTCCTTGTGGCATATTCGTTCACTTAAGTGCTTCCAGGAAAGACAATTCTGTGGAACTTGTACTTAATTTTTTTCAGTAGTGCTTTTAACCCTCCAGAATGAAAATCAGCTTGTTTTGCATGTAAGGACTGTCTTTTGTAACAAGTCAAGCACTACTCAAAAATAAATGCATACATACATACATACATACATACATACAGTCAAAATTCACTGAGCACCATGGTTCACTTCTGTAATCCCATCCCAGCACTTAGGGAGGCCAAACTGGGAGGATCACTCAAGTCCACAAGTTTGAGGTTGGCCTGGGCAACACAGGGAGACCTTGTCCCTACAAAATAAATGTGTGTATGTGTGTGTGTGTGTGTGTGTGTGTGTGATGGCATGCACCTGTTCAGTTTATCAACATTATTTTTGCTTTACACATTAAATTTTAATGGTATTAAAATTCAAAAGAAAATATGTGCACCATCACACTGTACTTTTTTTTTTTTTTGAGTTGGAGTCTGACTCTGTCGCCCAGATTGGAGTGCAGTGGCCGCTCCCGGCCACCGCAACCTGGACCTGCTGGTCTCCGGTGATCCTTCTGCCTCAGCCTTCCAAGCAGCTGGAACTACAGGCGCACGCTACCACGCCCGGCTAATTTTTTGATTTATGGTAGAGATGAGGTCTTGCTTGCCCAGGCGGGTCTCGAACCCGCGGGCTCAGGCAATTCACTCACCTCAGCCTCCCAAAGGCGCGGGATTACAGGCTGAGCCACCGAGCCCGGCTCACACTGTACATTTTAATGATCTTTTATTTGTGAAGATCTGAGTTTCCATTATGCAGCATTTTCCATAGTATATTTCAGTGAGTGATGGCATCCTTTGACTTGTCTTGTCTGAAAAGACCTTCATATTACCTTAATTACCTAAATGTATAAAATATATTTTTGCTAGATATGAAAATATAGGCTTATATTTATTTTCTTTCAGTACTTTAGATAAGCCTTTGGCTTCCATTTGTTCTTGTGAAAGGTTTACCATAATTCTAATTGTCATTGTCCTATTTAATAATGTCTCATAACTAGCTATTTTAAGATTTTTCTCTTTTTCATTGATTTTCAGCAATGTGATTATAATATATATTAATATGGTGTTTTTATTTTTATCCTACTTGGGATTTACTAAGCTTCTTGGATCTTGGTGTTTATAATTTTTTTCAAATTTTGTAATAAATTTAACCATTATTTTTTCAAACAATTAGTTTACATTTCCTCCCATCCCTCTTTTATCCTGGGACTTGAATTACACATACACTGAAATTTCAATATTTTTCTTATTTATTTATTTATTAAAGATGTGGGGTACAATTCAGGGTTAGGTATACAAACATTGATTATGCAGGTACCCTTGTTGATGAGGTGTGCCGCTCCCTCCCCTAGCAGTTTCCCTCAACTGCCAATTCCACTCTCCCTCCCTTGACAGTTTCC
>CAUYQG010237714.1:0-19355 GCA_963574415.1 Tarsius wallacei | reverse complement strand
AAAAACCCAAATTACTGTTTTCAGAGACTTTTTGTTTTAAGCAGCCTCCCTTGATTCCCATTTACAAGTATGACCAATTGTAAATTGACCTCAGAATTCTTTTTAAAAAAATACTGTTTGAATATCAATTGATATTTTTGTTAATAGAAACAAGGACAATCAAAAGAGGGAATAATTTGAGAGTGAGGCAGAGGGATGGCTTTTTTTTTTTTTTAATTAAATAGCTTTCTAGAGTGGAAATTCATAGTTTTAAGGGAATTAAAGTACCTAAATTAGGTGGGGGAATGGCATAGTTAAACACAGACTCAGGCACTGATTTCTCTTCCTGAAACATCTTTCTGTTCCAGTTTTCTTTTTCATCCCCTGTACTAAATATATCACAGTTCATATTACAGGCTTTACAAGTGAACTGATACTTGGCATAACCCAAAAGACACAATATCTAAAAGCACTAGGATGTTTTAAAGTCAGTCTTCTCAAGAAAAGATGATTATGCTTTGCAAGAGGAAATATTTCTACCGTTAATATTATTTCTCTAACAATTTTCTGGCCAAGAAGAAAGCAATAAATACCTACTCATGCTCAACTAATCTCAAATAACTTTTTAACAACCCATGTGTTTTGAAGTGCCAAATGCATATTCAGGATGTCGCCTCCCTGCCATTGCTTTATCACTTTTGTTGGATTTACTAGTTCAAAAGACATATGTCTTACAAAATGACTCTTAATCACATGGATTGAGATTAATAATGATAATGAAATATTACATGTTGTCAATGGAAACACTTCATCACATTTAATCTTGCAGATCAGATTTGGGAGGTTATAAAATATGAACAATTCACATGAAGACAATGAAGGGTAACTACTGAATATGCCTGTAAGATACACTTTATCGATTCATGCACTTTTATTTTTCTAAGGAGTGTTATGGTCCACTATCTACTCTTCAGTATTGTCCATATGATCAAGATCCAGAAGAATATGACCTGTGTCAAGAAAAGTTGACCTGGAAAAACAAGGTGCAAGTAACTTACATTACTACGATGATTAAGAATGCTGGTAAAAGTTCATACTTGACTGAAGTTTTGTCTAGTTGTGATGACCAGGATCTCACCAGAATTTTGAGTTTAAAAGAGACTTTTAACTTCAAGTAGATGGGTACTTTCTCCTGGGACAGCCTTCTCCATCCCGATGACCTCAGGGTTCAGTCGCCAAGCATACTTTCCTTATATGAAAAGAAAATTGAAGTTGTTTCCCCTCCCTCCCTTCCTCCCTCTTTTCCTCCCTCCCTCTCTCCCTTCCTCCGCATCTCTCTCTGGCATTTTTGGCTTTTGATTTTTTTATAACCCATTGTGTTCACCTGTAAAATGAGAAGAGACTCACTACCCTGATGTAATCAAATGTTTTAAGTCAATATAAGTACGACCAAGAAACTGAAGTTGAATTAAATTGAATGAGTGTTTGGGTCTAAAGTAAATATGAAGACAGATGACAGGAAATTTATAAACTTTCTTTCTTTCTTTTTTTTTAAACTATAATACTGTGGTAGGCAGAATAATGTTTTCCATCCCATGCCCAAAGGTGCCCACACCTTAATCCTTTGGGCCTATGAATGTGTTGTGTTTTCCCTATGACAAGGGGAAATTAAGATTGCAGCTGGAAATAAGGTTGCTAATCTGGTGATTCTGTGACTATCCTGGTGGGCTTGCTATAATTGCAACAGCCTTTAAAAGTACAAGAAGGGGTTGACGAGGAGGACAGAGTGACATGTGAAAAGAACTTGATCTCCCATTGCTAACTTTGAGGAAGGGGCCACAAGCCAAGGAATGTGGGAAACCTTTACAAACTGGAAAAGGCAAGAAAAAAGAACCTTCCCTAGAGCTTACAGAAGGGGATTTAGTCTTGATAACAAGATGATTTTAGCCCAGTGAGACCTATGTTGAACTTCTAACCTATGGAACTGTAAGATAAATTTGTGTTAAGTCACTAAGTTTGTGATGAGTTTGTTGTAGCAGCAACAGAAAAAATATATACTATAGTAAATTCTCTCTTTTTTTGTTCTGTCACATTTTATATCATATTTGTAAGAGATATGTGGACGGTCATTGGCTTTTTTCTTAGCCTAGGTTACTCTGGAAAGTAGAGCACTTACATTCAGGCAATTTATTTAGGAAGTGACCCCAGAATCAATTGGGTGGAGGCCCTTGTCCATTGGCTCACACCTCCCAGTGGTTGAGCATTGTCTCAGGTGATGTTTATTTCCCTGCACTTCAGAAAAATGCCATGGCAAGTCAGTGACATGCTGTGGGAGGATGTGGTCAGTGTTGGAACTCTTCACCACAGCTGCAAATGCAAATGGCATCAGAAGACTGGGCTGACTCAGTGGCTCAGCCTGTAATCCAAACACTTTGGGAGGCCAAGGTGAGTGAATTGTCTGAGCCCACTGGTTCGAGACCAGCCCAGGCAACTTGGTGAGACTTCGTCTCTACAATAAATCAAAAATTAACTGGGTGTAGTGGTACATGCCTGTAGTTCTGGCTACTTGGGAGGCTGAGGTGGAAGGATTGTCGGAGCTCAGCAGGTCGATGCTGGAGTGGCCGTGAGTGTGCCACTGCACTCCAGCCAGGTGACAGAGTGAGACTCCAACCCCCCAAAAAAGAGGTAAGACTAAGAGAAAGTGAGACCAAGCACAGGAGGCATCTGAGTCAATCAATTCTCTGCTAGTACCGTATATTAAGACCAATTTGTCACTGAGTCTTCAAAGTGTTAGCAACTGCGATCACTCCAAAAGGAGCTTAATACAAAGGATTAGTGCTACAAGTCTCACTGCTACAACTGGGTCTGAGGTCATCGTTGGCATTCATCATCTAACTTCTCCAAACCCAGATTCTAGATTTCTCTCACCCTTGTGCACCACTTCAGTCCCTCTAGTTCACTTGCTTGGTGACATACCATCATCTGTTCCATGAGGGATCTGAACTCTTAGTTTCCTTGTCCTCGCTGGGCTTTGACTGCTACAATGGGCTATTTACCAATATCACCTTGCATAGAAGTACCCAGAAACCCTAGTGAATTTCTTGTATTCCAAACGTAGTCTCTCTGCCCTCATTGTATAGCAAGAAACCTCACTCCTCAAAACTACACTGAGATACCACCTAACTCCAGTGAGATTGGCCATGATCAATAACTCAAAAAAACAACGGATGCTGGAGATGATGCAGGGAAAAGGGAACACTTCTATACTGTTGGTGGGAGTGTAAACTAGTACAACCTCGTGGAAAACATGATTCCTAAAAGATTGAAAAATCGACCTTCCATACGACCCTGCAGTCCCCCTACTGGGAATACACTTGGAGGAACTCAAATCACTCTATGTAAAAGATACCTGCACACATATGTTTATTGCAGCATTGCTCACAATAACAAAAACATGGAACCAACTGTACTGCCCACCGAAAGAAGACTGGATAAAAAAAATATGGTACAAATACACAATGGAATATTACACAGCCATAAAGAAAGAAAAAATTATGAACTTCACAGCAACTTGGGTGGACTTAGAGTCTATAATACTGAGTGATCTGTTGCAGAAACAAGAACTGAGTATCGCATGTTCTCACTCATAAGTGGACCTTGAACAATTATCGTAATACTATAAGAAAAGGATTGGCAGTATCAGGAAACCACCAGGGATGGGATGGGAGGCGAGATTGGCAGTAGTGGGAATCTGCTGGGGGAGGGAGGGCACACCTCATCAACAGGGGTACCTGTATAATGAACATTTGTATACCTAACCCTGACTTGTACCCCACATCTTTAAAATAAAAAAAAGGATAATCATATTTAATTACATCCCACAAGTAGAACAACTCTTTGCTTGCTTGGTCACTGGCATGAGGTTCCTAAAGTAAACGGGCCATAGTCATAGGTTCCACCTCAGTGAACTCTTACTATCTCCTTTAGTGAAACCAATACTCCTGTAAGTACCAGAACCTCTAAGCCTATAAAACCTAAAGATGCAGGGAGAAGAAGTACACATTCTCTAAGTAGACTACTAGGAAGTCACTGGAAATGATGGCGAGAGGGCCAAACGTGTGTAGAGCTGTTTATTTTAGCCAACTGGGGGCATAGTATAGCTATTTGCTTAATTTATAGACTCTGTCTTTGTGGGCTGTCCTGAATTAGCACCTTGGTTGAGCCTTTAATAAGCAATTCCATCATTCTAGCAGACAAGTTGCTTCTAGGTGATGCACTATATGGTGGAAATAATGGATCCTTTGATTATGTGTTGATTGTTATACGTCTTTCCCTATAAAATGGATCCCTTGATTTGAAGGGATATTATGTGGTAATCCTATAACAATAAATCAGGGATTCTATATGCCCATGAATGGTGGTGCTGGCAGAGGCATGGCAGACAGGAAAATCAAAGCCATGTGTGAGTAATGATCATTTCCAAGAAGGATGAATCATTGCCCTCTCCAGGGTGAAAGGGATCTGTGTGGCTGATTTCAGGTTTTGCTGCCCCATGCCAGGTTGTCAGCACTTTGGCAGGTTGGGTGTTCAGTGGCAGCTTAGATAAGTGGGAGCTTGTACTGTTGGGTCCTTCCATGCATAGCTTCTATTCCTGTTACCATGGGGACTCCATTCTTGGCCCTACTGGGCATGCACATTGGGTGGCTGAGGACAAAGGCTGGCTGCCGTCCACAGGATGAGTCATCCTGGTTATTGAGTGTCTCCTCTGACTTGGATATTCTCTGGTGGGCAGTAGCAAGAGATCTGTGCCCACTCCAATGGGTCTATCACAAGCTTCTTCCCTATAAATTTTATTTTTCTCTCTGATCTTCCAAACTTGCTCCTTTCAGTCTCTTACTGATCAACCAAGCCATTTACCAATACTCTGAAGTCCATATATACCCTTCTTATTATACTTCTTCCTGCATAAAAAGTGAAAAATCAAATGTACTTCTCTCAGCTCTATCCATTGGAAGGATTGTCTTCACAACCGACATTAAAGGTCATCCCCACTTGGGGCTATCTTGCAAGTACAGTTCATTTTCAGTGTGTACTGACATACTATATACAACCCAGTTGAGAACTAGGATCAAGACATTCCCTATTTCATCAGCTGGCCATAGGAATACTTCCCATACTCTCAACAAGATTTTAGGTGTGAGTTGACAGTTGGGCCTTACTAGCACAGAGTTAGGTAATGTGAGAGTCAGCGGTCCTGTTCATGTAGCATTTTGTTCTCTCTGGCTCTGCTTGGACCTGATTTTGAACAATTTCCGTGCTATGATGACTTGATGCTGTACTTGTCTGACCTTATAACTTGGTAGACTTGAAAATACAAACTCATAATGGACAGCAACACTTACATAGTCATTCGATCAGGAACTTAGACTCAATGGCAGTCGGGGTCTGCTTTGCAAAAAGCATGTAGCTTATGCCATAGAAGACAAGGTCTTGACCAACATCTGAAGGACGTCTCTACTCTAGCTTTGTATTGGCATTTTTCAGAGATTCCACATCTGTGTTGATCGTGGATCAATGTATTCACCATGGATATCTGTAGTGTCATTGATTCTGTTGGTTATATAGTCTGAAGGATAGGGCAGCTTGCAGTGAAGCCTGGATTTTCTGCTGAGTCTTCTTTTTGCCTTGGGCTCTATTAGAAACAGTTACTTTTCCAAGTGACCCAACAAATAAATCAGAACTATATTCCTAGAGCCGTATATGCTGCCTCCAAAATCCAAAATGGGTAACTAAGTACTGTGTCTTTTTCTTAGTGGCAGGGAATGTGAGATGAAACAAGTTATTTTTTATTTTAAAGAGGTAATGCTGACATGCCTCAAATTATTGGACTTCTAAGCTCTTCATCAAGTATGATAAAGTAAGTGCAGTAAGATTTTAATTATAAAATCTAGGTGGTGAATATTCAGGGGTTTACTGTAAATCACTTCAACTTTTCTACATGTTTGAAATTTTTATAATAAAATATCAAGGGAAAAACTTTATTGATATGTAAGGCTTCTGAATCTTTATAGAGTTTCTCTTCTACCTTATGACATGCATATATCTAATTAACACTAAATAGTATTCCATTGTCTGTGTGTATCACGGTTTATCCATCCACCAACTGAAGGATATCTTGGTTGCTTTCAAGTCTTGGCATATATAAATAAGGCTGCTATAAACATTTGTGTGCAAATTTTCGTGTGGACATGGATTTTTGATTCATTTGGGTAAATACCAAGAAACAGGATTTCTGGAACATATGGCTGTGTCTAATTTAGTATCTTAGCCAGATGATAAGGTGCAGTGACAGGGGCTTCCACTTCGTGCTTTTTATCATAATAGCTCTTGCTCCACAGGGTCAGAGAACCAATAAAAGGCCTTTTAAAAGGCGAACTGTATGCATTAGGAACTGGAGAAATGACCACAGGATGGCTTCCTTGGCCTATTGGACTCAGTGTGAGATAGTCTTGAACCAATTCCTTTAAAAGAGTAGATACATACAATGAAAAAGAACGTGCAGAGAACCTTCAAGGCCAGTTGAATATAGTTCTCACTTGTACCAGGGGACCCAAGATGCCATTATAGCTCTGTGGAATGATTGAACTTAAGGATTTCAGGTGATAGTTTAAACTTCAATTTTTTCCTATAACATGAAAATAATTAAATTACACCTACTTCATGGGATTGTAATGAAGTTAAATGAGATAGTGCTGGCATTTAGTATGTTCTAATATCATGCTAGATACAGTGTTAATGCTAGAGCTAATGTTTATTATAAAAATATATTTCCTAGGATTGTCTTGTAAAAGACAATGCTGAAAAAATGAAAAAAGAAAGAGGAGATATAGAAGAAAGAGCATAATGGAAAGAAGAAAAAGTGAAAAAAGAATAAAAAAAAGAAGAACAAATAGCAAAAGAGATATAAAGAACTAAAGAAAAGGATTAAAATAACAGAAAGAAAAAAGAAAGAAAGGAAGAGGTGACTT
The DNA here is from genome assembly GCA_963574415.1 of Tarsius wallacei. Classification (NCBI taxonomy): domain Eukaryota; kingdom Metazoa; phylum Chordata; class Mammalia; order Primates; family Tarsiidae; genus Tarsius; species Tarsius wallacei. The sequence continues at coordinate 12,348 of CAUYQG010237714.1, read as the reverse complement.
CAGCTACCCATGGGCTATGAAAATCACCATGCCAGGGGCCATGTGAAAACAAGTGTACGGAGAAACCCCCATAAGTCTATCACTGGACTTCTCAGCCAACATCTTGCAAGCCAGAAGGGAGTGGCATGATACATCCAAAATCCTGACAGAAAAAGACTGTCAACTAAGAATACTATACCCAAGCAATCATATCTTTCAAAACAAAAGGGGTGATACTTTCTCAGACAAAGGCTGAGAGAGTTTATCATCACCAGGCCTGCATTACAGTAAATGCTAAAGGAAGTCTTCTAAGCTGAGGGAAGAGGATGCTAATTAGTAACATAAAGTCATACAAAAGTATACAACCTACTGGCAAAAGTAAGTAGATTGTCAAATCCAAAACACTCTAATACGGTAATGGCAGTGGGTAATCAATGATACCTCTAATGTAAAGGTCAAAAGGCAAAATTATTAAAAACAACTAAGGCTACAATAACTTGCCATGAAATATATGTTATAAAAAGATGTAAAGTGTGATATTAAAAACACAAAATATGAGAGGAGGGGGAGTAAATGTGGCAAGTTTGTGTATGCAATCAAAACCAAGCTATTACCAGCTTAAATTAACATCTTAAACATATAAGATGTTGTATTTAGGCCTCAAGGAAACCTCAAAACAAAAGCCTATAATTGATACACATGAGATAAAAATAAAAGAACCAAAGCATACCACTATAGAAAGCCATCAAACCACAAAGGAAGGAAGTAAGAGAGGAATAAGGGAACAAAAACTCTGTAAAACAACTAGAAAACAATTAACAAAATGAGAAGAGTAAGTTCATACCTACCACTAAAGACCTTTAATGTAAATGGATTAAATTCCCCAGTTAAAAGTTATAGAATGATTGAATAAATAAAAATAAAAGACTCAACTATATGCTGCCTACAAATGAACACACATAGACCAAAAAGAATGGAAAAAGAAATTACATGCACATGAAATAGCTACACTTGTGTCAGACAAAAAATAAAATTTAAATCGAAAATTGTAAAAAGAGACAAAGTCATTCTATAATGATAAAGGTATTAAGTAAGATGATGAGACAACTGTAAGTATATATGCACCAAAACATCCAAATATATACAGCAAATATTATTAGGTCTGAAGGAAGAGATAGTCAGACATGGAGGTTCACATTTGTAATCCCAGAACTTTGGGAGGCTGAGGTGGGAGGATTGCTTGAGCCCAGGAGTTCAAGACCAGCCTAGGCAGCATAGTGAAATCCTGTCTCTTAAAATCAGTAAGTAAGTAAGTAAGTAAATAAATAAATAAAGAGATAGACTGCAATTCAATAATAATAGGGGGCTTGCACACCCTACTTACAGCAATGAACATATTCCAACAGAAAATCAAAAAAGAAACATCAGATTGAAAGTATACTATAGACCAATGGACCTGATATTCGCAGAACATTTCTTCTAACCATTGCAGAATACACATTTTTCTTGTATTTCTCTTTCTTTCTTTCTTTTTTTTTTTTTTTGAGACAGGGTTCACTCTGTAGCCCAGGCTGGAATGCAGTAGCATAATCATGGCTCACTGCAGCCTCAAACTCCCGGGCTTAAGTGATCCTCCTGCCTCAGCATCCCAAGTAGCTGGGTCTGCAGGAACACAACACCATGCTGAGAAATTTTTCTTTTCTTTTCTTTTGTAGAGATGGTGTCTCACTTTGTTGTCCAGGCTGGTCTTGAACTCCTGGCCTGAAGTGACACTCCTGTCTCGACCTTCCAAAGTGCTGGGATTGTAGGTGTGAGCCACCACACCTAGCCAGAAAACACATTTTCCTCATCAGCACATTGGACATTCTCCAGGATAGACCATATATTAGGCCACAAAACAAGTCTCAGTAAATTAAAAACAAGTTAAAATTATATCAAGTATCTTTTCTGATCACACTAGGATAAAACTAGACATAAATAATAAGAAAAACTTTGGAAACTGTACAAATACATGGAAATTAAACAACATGCTTGAAAACTGCCAACAAGTCAATACAAAACTTGAGAAGGAAATTTTAAAATTTCTTGAAATAAAAAAGAAAACGCGACATTCCAAAGTCTATGGGATACAGCAAAAACAATACTAACAGGGAAGTTTATAGCAATAAACACCTACATTTAAAAAGTAGAAAGATTTTTAAATTAACATAATTATGCACCTCAAGAAACTAGAAAAACAAGGACAAACCAGACCAAAAATTGTTAGAAGGAAAGAAATAATAAAGATTAGAGTGAAAATCAGTAAAACTGAGACAAAAAATACAAAAGATTATTGAACTGAAAAGCTGTTTTCTTAAAAAGATAAAATCAGCAAACATTTAACTAGACAAACTAAGAGAGAGAAGACTCAAATGGATAAAATCAGAGATAAAAAAGGAAACATTACAACTGATACCACAGAAATACAAAGGACCATTAGAGACTAATATGAGCAACTATATCACAACAAATTAGAAAGCCTTGAAGAAAAGGATAAATTCCTTGACATATACAACCCACCCACATTGAACTCCGAAGAAATAGAAAACCTGAGCAGACCAATGACAAGTAACAAAAGTAAATCAGTAATTTAACAAATCTCTGAGCAAAGAAAAGCCCAGGACTGAATGGTTTCACTGCTGAATTCTACCAAATTTTAAGGAAAAATACCAATTCTTCTCAAAACATTCAAAAAAATTAAAGGCAAGGGAATTCTTCCGAATTCATTCTTGAAGGCCAGCATTACCCTGAGACCCAAACCACAAAGACACAACAAAAAAGGAAAATTATAGATCATTATCTCTGATGAACATTGATACAAAAATTCTCAACAAAATATGGAGGAACAAAATCCAATAGCACATTAAAATGATTATCCCCCACGATCAAATGAGGTTTATCCCAAAAATGCAAGTGTGGTTTATCCTATGCAAATCAATAAATGTGATATGTTATGTCAACAGAATAAAGAACAAAAACCATATGCTTATCTCAATAGATGCAAAATGTGATAAAATTCAATATTGCACCATGATAAAAAGTTTCAACAAATTAGGAATAGAAGGAACATATCTCAAAGCAATAATGGCAATGTAGAACAAACCTACATTATACTGAATGGAAGAAAGTTGAAAGCCTTTTCTCTAAGATCTGGGACAAGACAAAGATGCCTGCTTCTACCACTTTTGTTGAATATTGTACTGGAATTCCTAGCCTAAGCAATTAGGCAAAAGGAAGAAATGAAATGTATCCAAATTGGAAAGGAGGAAGTCAAATTGTCCCTGTTTCCAAATGATATGATCTAATATTTAGAAAAACCTAATTACGTCATCAAAAACTATTCGAATTAATAACATTAATAAAACTGTTAAAATTAATAAAAAATTTACTAAAGTTACAGAATACAAAGTCAAAATAAAAATAAGTATTATTTCTATACACCAGTAACAAACAATCTGAAAAAGAAATCAAGAAAACAATTCCACTTACAATAGCTACTAAACAAATAAAATATCTAGTAATACATTTAGCCAGAGAGGTGAAGGATCCTTACAATAAAACTATAAAACACTGATTTAAAAAATTAAAGACACACAAAAAATAGATATACCATGCTCATGGATCAGAAGAATTAATATTGTTAAAATGTCCACATTGTCCAAATTGACTTACAGATTTAGTGCAATCCCGATCAAGATGCCGATGACATTTCTTACAGAATAAAAAAAAAATCCTAAAATTCATAAGGAACAACCAAAAAGCCTGAATAGCCAAAGCAACACTGAGCAAAAAGAACAAAGCTGGAGGGATCACACTTGACTTCAGAGCATACCATAAAACTACAGTAACAAAAATAGCATAGTACCGGCATAAAAGTTCATAGACCGATGGAACGGAATATAGAACCAAAAAATAAATCCACACATCTATAGCCAACTGATTTTTTTTTACAAAGTCACCAAAAACATACACTGGGGAAAGGACAATTTCTTTAATAGGTGTAACTGGGAAAACTGGGTATCCATATGCAGTAGAATGAAAATGGATACCTATCTTTCACTATATAGAAAAATCAAAATGTATTAAAGCCTTAAATATAAAGCCTGAAATCATGATATTACTAGAAGAAAACATGGGGGGAAATGCTTCAGGACACAGATCTGGGCAAATATTTTTTGAGTAAGATCTTAAAAGCACAGGCAACAAAAGCAAAAATAGACAAATGAGATTACATCAAACTAAACCACTTTTGTGTAGGAAAAGAAACAATCAACAGAGTGAAGAGACAGCCTAGAAAATGGGAGAAGATATTTGTCAACTATCCATCTGACACAGTATTAATACTCAGAAAATATAAGGAACTCAAATAACAGTGAAACAACAAATAATCTTACAAAAATGGGCAAATTATCTGAATAGACATTTACCTGAAAAAGATATGCAAGTGGCCAGCAGGTGTATGAAATAAAACACTCAACATCACCAGTCATCAGAGGAGTGCAAATCAAAACCACAATGAGCTATCATCTTATTCCTGTTAAAATGACTATTCTCAATAAGACAGAAAAGAAAAGACAGAAAATAACTAATGCTGGTGACAATGAAGAGAAAGTGATACTCTTATACACTGATTAGTGGGAATGTAAATTAGTATAGCCATATTGAAAACAGTATGGAAATTCCTCAAAAAACTAATAATAGAAATGCCATATGATCCAGCAATCCCACTACTGAGTAAATATAGCCAAAGGAAAAGAAATCAGTATCTCAAAGAGATCTGTACTTTCATGTTTATTGCAACACTGTATCCCAGCCAAGATATGGAATTAGTTTACGTGTCCATTGGCAAATGACTGGATAAAGAAAAGATGGTATATATACACAATGGAATATCATTTAGCCATAAAAAAGAATGAAATCTTGTTATTTGTGGCAACATGGAGGACATTATGTTAAGTGATATAAACCAGCTACAGAAAGAAAAAAACTGCATGTGTTCACTCATAAGTAGGAGCTAAAAAAGTTTATCTCATAGATATAAAGAGTAGAATAGTCATTATTAGAGCCTGGGAAGGGAGCTGGAGTAGGGAGAGGTTGCTTAAGAGGTGCAAAATTACAGTTAGATAAGAGGAATAAGTTCTAGCGATCTATATATAGCATAGTAGGTGACTATAGTTAACAAATTCTTGTGTATTTCAAAATAGCCAGAAGAGAGAAATTTGAATGTTCTCAACACCAAAAAAATAAATTCCTGAAGTGATGGAAGTCCCAACTATCCTGACTTGATAACTTTACATTGTATACATGTATTGAAATATCCCATGTATTCCATAAATATGCACAGTTATTATGTATCAATAAAAATAATTTAAAAAACTCAAAACCATAGCTAGCTAATATTACCAATTATGTATTGCTTCCTACTGAAAACCACTCCACAGTATAGTGATTTACAAAAATAGCATATTAGTGTTCATATTTCTGTCACTTGACTGTACTTAACTGGATGGGTCTTTCTGGGGTCTTTCATCTGGTTACAGTCAGAGACCAACTAGTCTTCTGAAGTCTTGACTGAGCTGTATGTATGAGTTGATTCATTGAAATGTATATAGTGAGGGCAGCTGTTGGGTAGAATGTCTACATGTGACCTCTTCACATGCCTTGAGTTTCCTCACTTTATAGCAGCCTCAGGGAAGCCATACTTCTTTTTTGGTAGCTGTAAATGAGAGGGAAACTCCGAAATGTTTGTTCTTTTTTTTTTTTTTTTTAGTTGGAGTCTCACTATGTTGCCCAGACTGGAGTGCAGTGACCGCTCCCGGGCACTGCAGCCGCGACCCACTGGGCTCCGGCGATCCTGCTGCCACAGCCTTTAAAGTAGCCGGAATTACAGGCACACGCTACCATGCCCGGCTGAATTTTTGATTTATTGTAGAGATGAGGTCTCGCCAAGTTGCCCAGGCAGGTCTTGAACCCGCAGGCTCAGTCAGTCTACTCACCTCAGCCTCCCAAAGCGTGGGATTACAGGCTGAGCCACCGAGCCCGGCTAAAATGTTTGTTCTTACTAACTATCAACACAGAACATTTCTGGTCACCAAAATGTGGGTGTTTTCCCATACCAAGCAATTACCCAGTGGCCACCAATTGGGTGTCCTAGAGTTCAGCTCAATTTTACAACTCTCTGCTTGGAGATAACATTAGATCCCACAGGTTAATGGCTCAGTCCCACAAGACTGCCCTTCCACTTTAGATAGCAATGATAAGCAACAGGTTCCTAGGTTAACCACAACTTCTGTCTGACATGGTTGAAAATTGGAAGTTTCCACAACCCCCTTCCTGGGGTTGGTCATTTGCTAGAGTGGCTCACAGTACTCAGAAAAGTGCTTTACTTACATTTACTGGCTTATCCTTATTAAAGGATATTACAAAGGATACAGATGAGCAGCCAGATGGAAGAGATACACAGGACAAGTTATGTTGAAAAGGGTGTGGAGCTTCCATGCCCTCTCTGAGTGTGTCTTTTTTCCAGGACCCCCATGTGTTCAGAATTCCGGAAGCTCTTTCTTGGAGATAACATTAGATCCCACAGGTTAATGGCTCAGTCCCACAAGACTGCCCTTCCGCTTTAGATAGCAATCATAAACAACAGGTTCCTAGGTCACCCACAGCTTCTGTCTGACATGGTTGAAAATTGGAGGTTTCCACAACCCTGTAGTTCAGAGGAATTTTTATGGAGGCTTCATCCTGTAGGCATGATCAACTCAACTCAATCTTCAGTCTTTCTCCCCTTCCTGGAAAATGGAGTGTGGGGCTGAAAGTTCCAAACTTCTAATCAGGGGTTGGTCTTTCTGGCAACCAGCCTGCCCCCAAGGAGCCCACCAAGTTACCTCATTAGAACAAAAGACACTCCCTTCACCCACAAAATTCCAAGGCGTTAGGAGTTCCGTCAGGAACTAGGGTCAAAGACCAAGTATTAGGATAAATAATTCTCTTAGCACCCCTGTTGCACGGAAAATTACAAGGATCTTAGGAGCTCTGCACCAGGACTGGAGTCAGAGACCGGATATGTATTTCTTATTATAGCACAATATCACAGAGACTCAGGGTTCCCAGAGAGTAAGGCAGAAGTTACCAGTCCTCTCAAGGCTAGGCCTAACACTGGCCCAGCCTTTCCTCTGTTATACTCCGTAGGTCAAATAAGTGACTAACGTCAGCCCAGATTTAGGGGAAGGGGAAACAGACTCCACCTCTCAATAGTAGAAAATTTGTACTTATCTTTAATTTGCCTAACCTTCTTTCTTTTATTTTTATTTTTGAGTTGGATTCTAACTCTGTCACTCAGGCTGGAGTGTGGTGGCACACTCACGACCACCACAGCCTTGACCTACTGGGCTCAGGCGATCCTTCCACCTGAGCCTTCCAAGTAGCTAGAACTATAGGCATGCGCCACCATGCCCGGCTAATTTTTTGATTCATGTAGAGACGAGGTCTTGCCAAGTTGCCCAGGCTGGTCTTGAACCCCTGGACTCTGACAATCCTCTCGCCTTGGCCTCCCAAAGTCCTGGGATTACAGGCTTGAGCCATCGCAACCAGCCGACCTGTTTTCAAAAGTTACCACTACTTAGGAGACCGGCATGATTTCTGGGCCCACATAAGCCAACAGAAACACTGTTAGAAGACCAATAGAAGTGTCGAGTTAAAAAGAGAGTAAAAGCAGGGCTCAGTGGCTCAGCCTGTCATCCCGCGCCGAGGTGAGTGGATTGCCTGAGCCCATGGGTTCGAGACCCGCCTGGGCAACTTGGTGAGACCTCATCTCTACAATAAATCAAAAATTAGCCGGGTGTGGTAGCGCGCGCCTGTAGTTCCAGCTACTCGGAAGGCTGAGGCGGAAGGATCACCGGAGCCCAGCAGGTCGAGGCTGCGGTGTCCGGGGGCAGCCACTGCACTCCAGTCTGGGCGACAGAGTGAGACTCCAACTCAAAAAAAAGAGAGTAAAGCCATTACTACACACTCAAAGATGTAGTTCGTTTAGTCCCAGCTACTCTCACTTGAGCCCAGAAACTTGAGGCTGCAATGAGCTGTGATTGTGTGTGTGAGCAGCCACTGCACATCAGATGGAGACACAATAAAAAATAAATAAAATGAAAAAGGAGTAAAACTTATGATCTTTGTCCTGAGGAAGCATAATGCCCAATTAACCTGAAAGGAGGATAAATGTTATTTAGAACAAAATATCTTACCTTGTTTCTCCATTCTAGAGAAGGAATACTGGTTAAGGCACCAATTATCTCAGAGGCCACTGGATATTTCTTTAAGCCTGATAGAAATTTTGGGATGAGAAAGATAAGATCTTTGCAGGCCAAATCCAATTAGAAGTTTTGCCAGAATGGTTAAATTGCTCTGCATTAAGAAGTTAACAGTCATTCTAAATTTTTTTTTTTGGTTGGCAGCAGGCGGGCACTAGAGCTCAGGAAAAAAAATGGAGAAAAATGACTCAGGAAATTGTTAGTATGATGGAAACACTCCATTGTGCTAACTTATCCTCCAAATTTGTTTGGGATGACATAATTACTTATTAGTGGGTAAACAACTTTCAAGTCTCCTCAATACAGAATTAAATTCATGGTATTTATAAAATTTAAACTCATAATACTTAAATTTTATTAAGTTCAAACTTGATACTTTGCATAAATAAATCTGTACATGGGTGGTATTTTAAGCATTTATAGTTTGAGAGAATTTGACTTCTTAAAGTCAGACTTATGATTCAAATTTTAAACATGGGATTAAATGCCCAGAGTGCAATAACTCATGCTTGTAATCCCAGCACTTTGGGAGACTGAGACAGGAGAATTGTTTATGCCCAGGTGTTGGAGACCAGCCTGGGCAACATACAAAGACCTCGTCTCTACAAAAAAAATTTAAAAATTAGCCAGGTTTGGTGGTGTGCCCCTGTAACTACTTGGGAGGCTGAAGTGGGAGGATCACTTGAGCCCAGGAATTTGAGACTGTGGTGAGCTATGATGATGCCACTGCACTCCAGCCCGAGTGAAAGAGCAAGACCGTGACTAAAATAAATAATACATACATAAATAAATAAAGTGGAATTATGTAATTGGTTAGGCTTGAGATTTTTAGGTTAAAGTTTAATTTATCACATTTATATGATTTACTTAAGCACTTTGGAAGGGTTTATTGAGTCAAAAAACTATAACTGAGGGAAAATGGATTATATTGAATATATAAATACAGGAATATTTTAATACGTTTAATTAATTATGTAAATGGGACCAAATATTAATTTAAAATATTTGCTAACATTTATTAGGCTTTTAAGTTTTGTGTAGTAAACTTAAAAGCTTAAAGAATGAATGATTTTGTAACCATAATAAATTGAATATCAATTTTTAAACCAAAGTAAACCCTGAATAGTGTTATCTGTGCACAAAAGTTCATGTTCATCTAAAAAACTTATAATTAATGATATTCATCCTTAGAGTATAAAATTCTGGCTGGTTTTTAGACACTTTTAAATTGTGATGTTATCTGAGTAGATTCGGTCAAAAGAGCCAAATTGGTTGGCCTTGTAGACATCCCCTGATTATTCTCTCTTGTTCTTTTTATACTTTGATAAGTCCCTGGATGATGACATCCCTCCCATGTAATGAATTGCCTTAATGAATATGTCAATGTTTGTAAGTTAGTCTTTCCAGCACTCAGGGCAACACATTACACTTTTCTTTTCTCTCTTCTCAAAAGCAGCTGAACAGACTGAGTTTAAAGTTTATCTGAATAAGAAACACAGCCTGGAAAGTTTTAGGTGGAAGGGATATATTCAAAACTTGGGAACTAGTTAAGATGGGGGATTATAATAAAAGTCTGCATGTAACCTTAACTACAGTGTTCACTAAGAAAATCATTATAGCAACATAGGTTGGTGTGTTTATGGCTATTTTTTTAAAACAAAAGATTAAAAAAGAAAGAAGAAAGGGAAGTGGATGAGACATTCCTATGATCATAGAGCCTAAAACAGTAGACTTCAAAGCTTCTGAAGAAACCATTCTTGTAATCCACTGCTTAATTCTCCCTAAGTACCAACTGGCAAGGTAGATCGGAACAGCTTAAATATTCCCGGCAGGAAACTTTAAATAAATGAAATGACCATTGACATAAATGAGAATACATTTTTAATTTCCCCCATTATTTTTAGTCGAAATACCTTGTTTTCAAGAGTCAAGTCTTCACAAATACTGATTGCTTGTTACTCAGTTTCATGGGTTTTTGCCAATATCATCTATTCATTTATTTATTCATTTTTTCACTCAGCAGATATTTGCAGGCATCACTGTGTACAGGATTCTGCCTGTAGTTTCAGGGGCAGAAGGGAATTATAGGTATTAGAGTTCGAAGTGGTTAGTATTCAGTTGACCTGTTCTTTCCCCAGCTTTTTGCAGCTGCAACCTTGGTCTAACCTACCCCCTTAGCCCTTCTTAACAAGGACAAGGAAGATGTTCGGAGCTTGTGCTGCTGACTTAGTGTGAGGCATGAACCCAGCTCTGCAGAAGTCTTTGGCCCTTGCTGTGTGGATTGAGCTATACAGTGAGTGTGGGTTTCTCTTCCTGCTGGAGCCTTTCACAGGTCTGAGCCCCATCCTGCTGGTCTGGGGCCCCTTGTGTTGCTGAACTCTTTCCAGCTTCTTCTCCACGAGTCCTATCTTCCTTACTTTAGCCCCAGAGAGTGGAGAGGGAGGGACTGAGGAGAGAGAGGAGTACACACATTGGAACTATGAAGCTGTAGCCAGCCCAACTTTTGACTGATCCACTGCCTGACACCTTGTTGCTTCAGTCACACCATCCAGCACTCTGCAGATACTATTTTTGCCAGGGCCTCAGGTGGACCTAGCCTGCCCTGTCCTGGCCTGTCCTATCCTGTTCCTGTCCTACCCCTTGAAATGGTCATTTCCATCCTTAGACATCTCTGCTTTTCCTATGTGTCCTAGGCTTAGCTCCTGTTCTCTTTAGTTAATATTCCTGAGAGTTTTGTCTGACTTGAATAGTGTCATGTTAGGATCAGAAAATTATTTGTGACCAAAAACATTTAAATCATAATATTTATTTTTACTTACTTTTGAATATCATCAAATATTCTAAAGTAAGATTCAAAAGTAATTTTACTTCCTTTTGAATAGCATTTTGTAATTTACACAGTTCCAAAGTAGTCCTAATTATTAGGTCATATTGTTACCTGTTTTTCTGAAATCCAAATTTTCAGAGATAAAAAAGAGTGAGAAGGATTTGCAGCAACTGAATTTACGCAATTTATATTTGTAAAGATATAAAAACTATTAACTATATCCTCACTTACAAGCCAGTGTATAACCCAATATATAAACTAATATTTGAGAGAAGTGAGCAACTTCTGGAAGTCGCATTGGTTCAATAAAAATGTGTTACTCTAACAGGCATTTTACACAAAGTAAAATATAAAAAGGGAAGATACATATGAAAAAAATAGTCAAACATTCCAGTAATCAAAGAAGTGCAAATTATAAAAACAAGATGCTGCTTTAAAGCTATCAGATTGGCAAAGATATGAGACATTGCAAGGATGTCAAGTGTGAACTGCTAACGTATGTACTTGTTTAACATTTCTGAGGAGAATTCGGCAACGGATATGAGGAACCTTAAGTTATGCATACCCTTGATGTAACAGTTCTACTTCTAGGAATTATTTTTCTAAGACTTTAATAAGTATGTAGAAAAAGGCTGTAACATCGTGTATAACATAAAAAAGTGATCAAGAGAAATGACCAAAAATAGGAGTTTAACTAAACAAACAATGTATTCACTATAAAGGATATTGTCAGAGAACAGTTAATGGCGGATTGATTTTACGATAGATTTTAAATTGAAAAAGTCCTGAAATACTATGTACATTATTATCTCATTTGAATTCTAGCTGCATGACACATTCATGGACTAAATATCATAAGTCTATATGCAGAATATTAATAATGACTATCACTGAGTGATAGTCCTTCTCTTTACTTATTTTTATACTTTAAATTTTCCAAAGATTTTTAGAGTATAAGCTTATGATCTAAATATACTTTATATTTAAATTATAAATTTATACTCTAGAATCATCTAAAGATTATGAAGGTGATAGACCTTTGTAAATAAGAAATATAGGTTTAGCCGGGCTCGGTGGCTCAGCCTGTAATCCCGCGCCTTGGGAGGCTGAGGTGAGTGGATTGCCTGAGCCCGCGGGTTCGAGACCCGCCTGGGCAGGCGAAACCTCATCTCTACAATAAATCAAAAAAATTAGCCGGGC
>CAUYQG010237706.1:0-10221 GCA_963574415.1 Tarsius wallacei | reverse complement strand
CAACCTGCTGGGCTCAGGCAATCCTGCCATAGCCTTCCAAGTTGCTGGGACTACAGGTGCGCGCCACCAAGACTTGCCAAAGTTTTTGTTTATTGTAGAGTCGAGGTCTCACTGTGTTGCCCAGGCTGGTCTCGAACTCCTGGGCTCAGGCAATCCTCTCACCTCCACCTCTAAAAGTGCTGGGATCACAGGTGTGAACCACCATGCCGGGTTCTACTGTAGACTTTATAAACACACTTAGGCTATGCCACATTTATAAAAAAAATTTTTCTTTCTTCAATAATAAATTAACCTTACCTTACTGTTTTTTTTAAAAAACTTTAATTTTTTTATTTTTTTTGAGTTGGAGTCTCACTCTGTCGCCCAGACTGGAGTGCAGTGGCCACTCCCGGCCACCGCAGCCTCGACCTGCTGGGCTCCAGTGATCCTTCCGCCTCAGCCTTCCAAGTAGCCGGAATTACAGGCACGTGCTACCACACGTGCCTGATTTTTTTTTAATTTGTTGTAGAGATGAGGTCTTGCCAAGTTGCCTAGGCGGATCTCGAACCCATGAGCTCAGGCAATCCACTCACCTCAGCCTCCCAAAGCGCGGGATTACAGGCTGAGCCACTGAGCCCGGCTTTAAAAAACGTTATAGACTTAACATTTATAAAACTTTTTTTACTGTTTTGTAATGACATTTAGATTAAAAAACATTGTACAGCTGCACAAAAATATCTTCATTATATCTTTATTCTATACACTTTATTTTCTATTGCAATGTTTTTCTTCTATTTAAATTTTGATGTTGTTGTTGTTAAAAATTAAGATAATCCTAGCCGGGCGTAGTGACTCATGCCTGTAATCCCAGCACTTTGGGAGGTGGAGGTGAGAGGATTGCCTGAGCCCATGGGTGAGAGACCAGCCTGGGCAACTTGGTGAGACCTTGTCTTTACAATAAATCAAAAAGTTAGCTGGGCGTGGTGGCACAAGTCTGTAGTTCCAACTACTGGAAAGCTGAGGTGGAAGGATCGCCTGAGCAAGGCAGGTTGAGGCTGTGGTAGACATGAGCGTGCCGCTGCACTCCAGCCTGGGTGACAGAGTGACTTTGACTAAAAAAAAAAAAACAAAAACCCAAAACAAAACAAACAAACAAAAAAACTAAGATAATCTCAGTGCTTTGGGAGGCAGATGCAAGAGGATTGCTTGAGGCCAGGAGTTTGAGGTCAGTCTGGGCAACATAACAAGACCCTGTCTCTACAAAAAATGAAAAAAATTAGCCAGCCATGGTGATACGTGTCTGTAGTCCCAGTTACTCAGCAGGCTGAGATGGGAGGATTGCTTGATCCCAGGAGTTTGAGATTATAGTGAGATTATATCGTGCCACTGCACTCCAGCTTGGGCAAAAGAGCGAGACCCTGTCTCTGAAAGCAAACAACAAAAGACAAAACTTAGACACAAACACACACTAGCCTAGGCTTACACAGGGTCAGATCGTCAGTATCACTGTCTTCCATCTCCACATCTTGTCTCACTAGGAGGTCTGCAGGGATAATAACATGCATGGATGGAGCTGTCCTCTCCTGTGATAACAGTGCCTTCTGGAATACCTCCTGAGGGACCTACCTGAGGCTATTTTACAGTTAGCTTCTTTAAAAAAAAAAAAAGAGTAGAAGGAATACACTCTAGAATAATGATAAAAAGTATACACAAACCAGTACCTTGTCACTTATCATTGTTAAATATGATGGCTGTACAACTTTTTTTTTTTTTGAGTTGAAGTCTCACTGTCACCTAGGCTGGAGTGGAGTGAAGTGGCATGCTCACGGCCACTGCAGCCTTGACCTGCTGGGCTCAGGTGGTCCTTCCGCCTCAGTCTTCCAAGTATGGAACTACAGGTGAGTGCCACCAAGCCTAGCTAATTTTTTTGATTGATTGTAGAGATGAGGTCTTGCCACATTGTCCAAGCTGGTCTCAAACCCTGGGCTTAGGCAATCCTCTCACCTCAGCCTCCCAAAATGCTGGGGTTACAGATGTGAGCCACCGTACCTGGCTATAATTGTATGTGCTGTACTTTTATATCACTGGCAATGCAGTAGGTTTTTTTTTTTTACACCAGCATTACCACAAACATGTGAGTCATGCAATGTGCTACAATGTTACAGTGGCTGCGTCATTATAATCTTATAGGACCACCATTGTAAATGCCGTTTATGGTTGACTGAAACGTCGTTATGTGGTGCATGACTGTATTTTGTTCATCCTGAAAATATTCGTTCAATAACTACTTTATACAGTTACTAGGGCCTAAGGCTATTCCTTTCTGAGGACCTCTCATTCCAGGGTTGGAGGCAATAAATTAATAAATAATGAGGTAAGCAATATTATGATGATGCCTTTTAACATTTAGAAGAGGGTTGAACTCTACCCAGAAGGAGGGCGAGGCTTCACTGAGATGATATTTTGGTTGGTTTGAAAGGATAATTAGGATTTGGCCAGTTGGAGAAGGTGTGAAGTCAAGTCAGAATAAGTGCAAAAGTACAGAGGTGTAAAAAGAATGTGGTTCACTGGGAATCTACGTAGGCCAGGGAGTTTCTTTTTATAGATACATTTCATCTAAAAAAATGAAATGGCGGAGTGTGATACCTCATGCCTGTAATCCCAGCACTTTGGGAGACCAAGGCAGGAGGACTGCTTGAGCCTAGGAGTTCCAGACAAGCCTGGGCAATATAATGAGACCTCATCTCAAAAAAAAAAAAAAAAAAGTCGGACACGTTAGCATGCACCAGTTACTTGAGAGGCTGAAGTGGAAGGATTGCCTGAGCCTAGGAGGTCAGGGCTGGGGTGAGCTGAGATGGCGCTGCTGTACTCCAGCCTGGGCTACAGAGTGAGACTCCAACTGAAAAAGAAAAAAATTAAGGAGTGATTGAAATAGAATATCATTTTGCAATTCCCAGTAAACGAATCTTAGGCATTGAGCATCAAAACCTGCTAGCATCACAAAAAGAGACATATGTCACCTATGATTTAGTTTTAAAAAATTTGAAGCCTGAGTTTGATTGGACCCCTAGCTTCAACTACAATATTATGGAAAATACAGAGTATGGGGGAAATGTTAGGTTATATCATTAGGATGTAATTAGCAAAATGGGGGGATTACAGTGACCCACGTTCTTTAATAAATTAATTGCAAGAAGAAAAAAATGGGGAGAAACCTGGAGAGTTTTTTCCTGTTTGTGTGTTTGTTTGTTTTTTGAGTTGGAGTCTCACTCTGTCGCCCAAGCTGGAGGGCAGTGGCATGCTTCCGGCCACTGCAGCCTCAACCTGCTGGGCTCCGGAGATCCTTCCACCTCAGCCTTCCAAGTAGCCGGAACTACAGGTGTGCGCTATCACGCCAGGGTAATTTTTGATTTATTGTAGAGACGAGGTCTCGCCAAATTGCCTGGGCTGGTTTTGAACCCGCAGACTCAGGCAATCCACTCGCCTCTGTCTCCCAAAGTGTTGGGATTACAGGCTGAGCCACCGAGTCCAGCAAGGGTTGTTTTTTTTGTTTGTTTTTGGTTTTTTTGAGTTGGAGTCTCACTCTGTCGCCCAGGCTGGAGTGCAGTGGCATACTCATGGTCACTGTAGCCTCGACCTGCTGGGCAGGTGATCCTTCTGCCTCAGTCTTCCAAGTAGCTGGAACCACAGGCATGTGCCACCATGCCCAGCTAACTTTTTGGTTTATTGTAGAGATGAGGTCTCGCCAATTTGCCCAGGCTGGTCTCAAACCCCTGAGCTCAGGCAATCCTCTCCCCTCTCCCCTCCGCTTCCCAAAGCGCTGGGACTACAGACTTGAGCCAGCATGCCCTGCTGGAGTTTTTTTTGCAGAGTGCAGTGGCACTATCCTAGCTCATTGAGATGATCCTTTTGCCCTAGCCTCCCGAGTGGCTGAATCTACAGGCATGCACCATCACGTCTGGCTAATTTTTAAATTTTTTATAGAGATGAGGTCTTACTATGTTGCCCAGATTAGAGACATAGATTAAAAGAAAATCCTGATGCATGAATCGTATTTGGATTCTGATGCAAAGAGGACATTTTATGAGACAACTGGAAATTTGAATCCTGGATATTTCATGTTTTAAAGGATTATTATTATTTTTAGATGTGACAGTGATATTGTGGGTTATGATTAATTCTCTGTCAATTTGAACAATACTGAAATTCTTTTTTTTTTTTTTTTGATTTAGTGTCACTACAAAACCCAGGCTGGAGTGACGCTCATGGCCACCCCAGCATCAACCTGCTGGGCTCCTGTGATCCATCCGCCTCAGCCTTCCAAGTAGCCGGAACTACAGGCATATGCTACCATGCCTGGCTAATTTTTTTTTGATTTATTGTAGAGACAAGGTCCCACCATGTTGCCCAGACTGGTCTTGAACCTGCAGGCTCAGGCAATCCTCTCACCTCAACCTCCCAAAGTGCTGAGATTACAGGCTTGAACCATCGTGCCTGGCCTCAACAATAGTGAAATTCTCATGGATGTAATGTTATGATGAGGAAATTTGCTTCTAAGTCATAGATGGAAGAGGCAATGGGCTGACAGAGGAAACGTGATGGGCTGTGAGTTGATCATCATTCAAGCTGGGTTACGGGTATATTGAGGTTCGTTTGATTTTTTTTTTTTTTTTTTTTAGTTGGAGTCTAACTCTGTTGCCCAGACTGGAGTGCAGTGGCCGCTCCTGGCCACCACAGCCTCGATCCTCTGGGCACCGGCGATCCTTCCGCCTCAGCCTTCTGAGTAGCCGGAATTACAGGCATGCGCTACCATGCCCGGCTGATTTTTTTGATTTATTATAGAGATGAGGTCTTGCCAAGTTGCCCAGGCGGGTCTCGAACCCGCGGGCTCAGGCAATCCACTCACCTCAGCCTCCCAAAGCGCGGGATTACAGGCTGAGCCACCGAGCCCGGCTGACTCGTTTTGATTTTTAAGTATATTTGAAATTCCCTGTAATCATTTTTTTTCTTTTCAAAGGGTGTGTTTGGGATCTAATAGCTCGGTGTGGCTGAGGCACAGGGGCCCATGGGAAACAGGAGGAAACAAGCTAGGAAGCGGGCGGCGGTGGCAGCGCTGGCACTTGGACGAGGAAGTTCTTTTCCTGCCATGTGCAGGCTGGTGGTTTCAAACCATCATGGAGAGCCAGGGATCTGAGGCGGGACCTCTCCAGCAACCACGAGGAGGGAAGAGAGGGCCTGAATAGAGGGCGTGCCGGTTCACCTACACACTGGAACAAGAACAGCTTTGCTTCTAACTTTTCTTAAATTGGGCTTCTGGGTAATATCTTATTTAACAACAAGATTCTGAGGCTTTAAAAAGACTTCTCTGAAGCATCCAGGGAACAGTGGAATATTTTAAAGACTGTCATTTGTGTTCTCGGACAGAAGAATGGAGGGAGGGAAACCAGCTGGGAGGAGGCCATTGCTGTTTTGCAAGTGGATGGGAAATTTGTTTGGAGAGGAATTTAGCTAATGAAGATTTGCTCCCGGGAGGTAAACCTTTCATGACAGTATTTGTAATAGTTGTTTCCCAGACTACATTCCTAGGAAGGACAACAAAGAGCATGTGGAAATGCACTCACTCCTCATGGCAGCAAAGCCCGTCCCTCTGAACCTCCAGGGGAGCACGGACTGGGTCCCAGCTCCCTTCTCCCCTATCCACCTCTTGGCAGAGTACCCGGGGACTCTGCAAGGGGACTCAGGTCCCCCTTGCAACTGACTCAGCATCTTCTGTGATCAGAGTCTCCAGCCTGTTTTCCTGTGTGCCCTGATTGATGGTGTGGAGAGGTAGAGGATATTACCGGCTGTTTGGGCTCTCAGTGACCTCTTCTGTCATCTCTACTCCTGTCTCAACTGTAGCTGTTTTATTTCCTCCCTCCCTCCCTCCTTCCCTCCCTCATTTTCTCTTTCTTTCTGACAGGGTCTCACTTTGTTGCCCAGGCTAGAATGCAGTATCATGATCATAGCTCACTGCAGCCTCGACCTCCTAGACTCAAGCAATCCTCCCGTCTCAGTCTCTTAAGGATTACAAGCACGCACTACCATGCCCAGATAATTTCTCTATTTTCTTTGTTGAGACAAGGTGTCCAGTCTGGCCTCGAACTCCTAGGCTCAAGCAATCCTCCCACCTTGGCCTCCCAAAGTGCTTGGATTACAGACATGAACCACCACACCCGGCCTCATAGCTGCTTTCAATAGACACCACATGTACTTGACAGTTCACCTACCTGTAGCAGCTTAAGCTCCAGATTGTAAGACCCCAACAGTTAACTATCTTTTCTTCCCTTTTCTTGGAAACTTTGGAGTCTGTATGACAAGGAAAAGCCACTGATCTCTCCTATTAATCTCCCTCAGAGCTGATGTCTCATTGAACCTTGGGCTTTTAAAGCACTTGGACACACACCCGTGCACCAAGTTGCTTGTGGATAAAAAATAAATAAAATCATTTAGGTACATCCTTCTGTATCTCTGCCTCACTGACTTTCACTCCACGGTGTGGAGTGTGTGTGGAATGTGTGTGTGTGTTTCAAACTGGCCCTTGCCCCTCTGAGGTGATGCTTGAATGAAGTCTCTTCAGTTTAACCTTCTGTGCTCATTAAGGCAGTTCTGTCAAACACAGTGGCTCATGCCTGTAATCCCAGCACTTTGGGAGACTGAGACAGGAGGATTGCTGGAGGCCAGAAGTTCGGGACCAGCTTTGGCAGCAAAGTGAGGAAATGGAAAAATTAGCTGGAGATAGTGGTACATGCCTCCCAAATACTTGGGAGGCTGAGACCGGAGGATCATTTGAGTCCAGGATTTAGAGGCTGTGGTGAGCCATGATCATTATCACTCCCACCTGGGTGACAAAGTGAGACCCTGACTCAAAAAAAAAAAAAGAAAAAAAAAGAAAAGAAAAAGAAAAAAGTTCTTGTCCTTCTTGAATTATGGTGTCCCTTGAGAATCTGATAAGGGTTGTGGATCTTCTCCAGAAAAATGCGTGCACATGGTATTTTGCTTACAATTTGAGAGTCTGTAGAATTGTAAAGTGTTGCAATTCTAATGCATCAGCAAGACTTGGGGGCAGAAGGTTGCTTGAGAAAAATGCAGTATTCCTTGCTCTGTCCCAGAATTTCTGGTGGTGAAACAATCTCCCTGGTAATTCTTAAGTTCACTGAAATATGAGAAATTCTACCCTAAAGACTCAGCTCATCTTCACAGTCTATCTTATCTTCCCCTCCCAGCCACTTAACTCTGCTCCAGGGGTCCAAACTCTGGAGTCCTGGTCCTCATCCAGAGAAAGCAACTTCTTCCCTAAAGGGAAACCCCTTCTTGGAGATGCTTTGGAGTCTGACAGAGACCCCAGGCCTCCTTCGTTTCCAGAATTCAGAGAGCACATCATGTCCCAGAGAGCCACACGTTCACTCTGTCCTTCCATCCATCTCTCAGTTCTTTCTGTGCTCCTCGTCCCCCAACCCAGACGGGAGCTTTCCCTCCTTGGAGGTGCCAGGCCCACCATGCAAGCTGCCTTGTGTTCCTCCATGTGTGCCCCTCTCAGGGGTGTTATTCCTGTGTGGCAGCCAGTGGTCCGGAGTTATAGCACCTTGTAAGCAGGGTAGAGGGACTCAGGAAGATGTCTGCAGAGTCGAGCCTGGGTCCTAGCAGGTCCAGCTACCTTTTACAGGTCTCAAACTGATGACAGAGCAGAGAAAGCCATATTGAGTAACTTCCCCTTAATTGATGCTTTTTACTGACTATAAAAGTCTTAAAAATGTAATAGTTGGAAATAATTTAGGAAGTACAGCAAGTTTTTTCTTTTTCTTTCTTTTTTTTTTTAAGCAGAGGAGTAAGTCAATTATAATCCCAGGTCCTGTCTTCCAGGGGCAACCATTGTTAACATTTTGACATCCTTCCATCTAGTGTTTTACTATTTTTTTTTTAAATAGCATAATAGAGCTTATATAATATATGCAATACAGCTACCTGCTTTTCTTGCCTAACTTTTTTTTCTAACATTTTCCAATTAATTCTGAAAGACTGTCATTTTTCCCCATGGCTGCATGATATGGAATCAAATGGATATACCATTATTTATTTAACTTTTGCTCAGCTCTTGGATATTTAAGTGTAATACTTATGTATAGTAATATAAATATGCTGAAATAAACATCTTTGTGCCTAAATCTTTTTTCTTTCTGTGTTCTTTCCTCAGAAGAGGAATTGCTGGGTCAAAAGTTATGAATGGGCCGGGTGTGGTGGCTCACACCTGTAATCTCAGCACTTTGAGAGGCCAAGGTGGGAGGACTGCTTGATCCCAGGAGATTGAGACCAGCCTGGGCAACAACAGCAAGACCTAGTCTCTATTTATTTTAAAGTTATGAACAATATTAAGGCTCTTTATATATACAGTACTGGTTTATTTTCCAGAAAGGTTAGATCAACAGGAATGTCTGCCTTACCACACTGAGAAGTTGCACTACATAATTTCTTTTTTTTTTTTTTTTTGAGTTGGAGTCTCACTCTGTCACCCAGGCTGAAGGGCAGTGGCATGCTCCCGGCCACTGCAGCCTCGCCCTGCTGGGCTCCTGCGATCCTTCCGCCTCAGTCTTCCAAGTAGCCGGAATTACAGGCACACGCTGCCATGCCTGGCTCATTTTTTATTTATTGTAGAGATGCGGTCTCTTGAAGTTGCCCGGGTGGGTCTTGAACCCGCAGGCCCAGGCAATCCTCTCACCTCGGCCTTCCAAAGTGCTGGGTGCACAGGGTGAGCCACTGAGCCCAGCCAAACAAGATATTTCAATGAAGGCAGGTAAGTAGGATTGAGAGGAGAAATGAATGAGAAACAGCTCCTCTCCCCCAGGGGGGCAATCTGTTTTGTTTATACTAGGAGCATAACTCTTCAGTCCTTACTACATCCTCTCAGAGACGATTCAGGCTGGAGTCATAATTATGACAGAATTCTGGACTCTGAACCCCAAGCCAGTTTGCCACTGGTGTTGTCAACTTCACCCAGACTTGCTTGCCTTCCTTGTTTTTGTTCTTTCTGCCATGACTACTGTTATTTCCCCCTGGCCCCATCACTTCCAAGACGAGTGCTGTTATCTCCTTCCAGGCTTGTTCCTGCCTCAAAATTGTAATAAAATTTTCTCTTGGTAAACAGAAACACTCATTGGCCAGCCCTGGACCCTCAGCTCAAAGTGTGCCTCCCTTCTGCCCACCTCTACCCTTACTCGAGGGTGGCTTTACTCTTAGAATGTCTTACAGTGTCCCTGTCATGGAGCAATGCATGACTGTATGATCTGAAAGGAAATAGAGTCATTTTTTTTTTTTGAGTGGGAGTCTCACTCTGTCGCCCAGGCTGGAGTGCAGTGGCATGCTCACGGCCACTGGAGCCTCGACCTGCCGGGCTCAGGCGATCCTTCCGCCTCAGCCTTCCAAGTAACAGGCATGCGCCACCAGGCCCGGCTAATTTTTTCTTGATTTATTGTAGAGATGAGGTCTTGCCAAGTTGCCCAGTCTGGTCTCGAACCTGTGGGCTCAAGCAATCCTCTCACCTCGGCCTCCCAAAGTGCTGGGATTACAGATGTGAGTCACTGCACCTGGCTGAAAATAGAGTCATTTTAATGTTTGCTGCAGAAATCAGGGACATAGGAAGCTAAGGATCAGGATGAACTTGGTGAGATCAATTGTAATTCAAAATGTTAAATGGATTAGCACAGAAATAAGTCCTACTATACACAAGACTACGACAAAGCATCACAAATCAATGCAAATAGGGAGAAAATATCGATAGATGGTGTTAGGATGACAGAGTTAACTAACAGGAGAAAATTCTTTTTTAGATTCCCCCACCAGTACCATGTACTAGATTTATTCAGATTTTTTTAAAGAAACATTAATAAAGAAAGAAAAATGGCTGGGCACGTTGGCTCGTGCCTGTAATCCCAGCGCTTTGGGAGGCAGAGGCGAGAGGATTGCCTGAGTCCAGGGATTCGAGACCAGTCTGGGCAACTTGGCAAGACCCTCTACCATAAATTAAAGAATTAACTAGGTGTGGTGGCATGCATCTATAGTTCCAGCTTCTTTTTTTTTTTTTTTTTTTTTGAGTCGGAGTCTCACTCTGTCGCCCAGACTGGAGTGCAGTGGCCGCTCCCAGCCACCGCAGCCTCGACCTGCTGGGCTCTGGCGATCCTTCCGCCTCAGCCTTCCGAGTAGCTGGAACTA
>CAUYQG010237705.1:0-31264 GCA_963574415.1 Tarsius wallacei | reverse complement strand
CTCCAGCAAATCTTCTGCCTCAGTGTTCCAAGTAGCTGGAACTACAGGCACACACTACCACACCCGGCTAATTTTTGATTTACTGTAGAGACAAGGTCTCGCCAAGTTGCCTGGGTTGGTCTCGAACCCGTGGGCTTAGGCAATCCACGATCTCAGCCTCCCAAAGTGCTGGGATTAGAGGCTGAGCCACCGAGCCTGGCCAAGTGGATGTTCTATGGACCAAAGTGTGGGTAGAGTTCACAGGCCAAAGCTAACAGAAATGGTGAAAGGAACGGAGGGACGGTGAGTTGGAGCCAAAACTGCGGAGGTAGGTAGATGTCAGCAGGAACATGGGACAGAGTGGAGGTCACTCAGGCAAGCTGGAAATATATTGCCTTGGCTTATGCACAGTCCAGGAACCAGACAGCTCAGACCCCATTGACGCCGCTGATCATGTGGCCTTGATCAAGTCTCTTAACTTCATCTTCCTCTATAAAATGGTGCTGCCCATGTCACCCATCTCAGACCACGTAACAAAGGTTGAACAAGGTCAAGAATCTAAAGTGCATGCCAGCACAGCACCTGGCAGGCAGTAGTGCTCAGTAGTTATCAGTATGATGACTCCTGCCAGTGTCACCACCATCACCATCAGCATCGTCCCTTAGGAACGTCCATCTTAGGCCCCTGAGGCCAGACCATACTTATCCCTCAGAAAAGATAAATTGAGTGTTGGCAGGAAACTGTAAGCTTTTCTTCCCCCATGATACCACCTGCTTTAACTCAGACCTGGGAAAGGTTGGCTGTTCCCACAGGGCCCCACCAATGCCTCCTCCCAAAGTGCCCAAAACAAATTAGAGAAAGAAAAATTAGGTCTGGAGGCTATATGCTATGTATTCAATAGCAAATACTAGAAACACAACCCAAATAATACAGACGAAATGAAAAGAGTCCCAGGATACATCGTTCAAAAGATGTGATCACAGAACTCTTTTTCTCTCAGCTCTGGTTCTCACTGGCTCAGTGAATCTAAAATGGCAACTCTGGCCAGGACTGGGCAGGCATGTGGCCACACTTACTCAGCTGCTCCCAAAACCACATAAACCAAGAATGAGAAAGGTGGTCTCCCGCCCTCAAAAAAAGATGTTATTAACAGAAAATGTAGGGAATGTAAGCGAGAAAGGAACAAATAACACATCAATCAAAGGAACACATAACTAGATGCATGCCTTTAAGAAAGAAGCCCGGTAATTGTTGGCATTAAATTCCCATTTGTTTAGTTGTATGTTAGAACTGTTTTGGCTACAAGTAGCAAAAAAATCCCAACCCCAAATGGCACGGGCAACAAGATCATCTGTTACATAACTGCAAAATTCTGGGTAAGACTACACCAGGAGGTAAATCACGACGGGTCTAATAAGCAAATCATGAAAACTGTTTTCCCTCATGCCTGAGATTTGACCTCTCAGCTACCCTTGGAGGGTAAAAATGACCCTGTGACCTAGTACTGACAATGAGATGTAAGGGTGAGTCCACTCAGAGGCCTTTGCTTTCTGCTGAATAGAAGCTTCTTCTACTTGGACCGGAGGTAGCCTGCCTTGTGACCAGGAGATAACAGCATAACCAGGAAAAGAATTAACATATGGAAGGTGGGATAACTTGAACATGATGACACCATTGAGAAGCTGAGCCAAGATAAATAGGAAAAAGCCAAGACAAATAAGAAAAACAACTCTCTAGTTAAGTCTCTTCAGTTACATTTCTGTTACTTGCAGCTGGGAGCAATCCTAACGGACCCAGCAGCCAGGGGCCCAGTTCCCTTCCACCTTCCCATGCTACCATCCTCAGCATCTTGCTCTTACCACAGTCAGCAGCTACTGCTGTAGGTGAAACAACATGTGCAAAATCACAGTACTCCCGTGTCTTTCTTTTTAAAAAGGGGGAGTCCTTCAGCAGGTGGACTAGAGCCCCATTGTATGCTTATACCTAAATTCAAGTAGCAAGGAAAATGGCATGTCAATGATTTACTCTTGAATAGGGGTCACCTTTCCGGAGACAATAAAAAGGTGGAGGCTTCTGTTAATAAGAAAAGGATGAGCTGCCAGGCGTGGTGGCTCATGCCTGTATCCCAGCACTTTGGGAGGTAGAGACGAGAGGATTGCCTGAGCCCAGGGGTTCGAGACCAGGCTGGGCAACATGGAGAGACCTCATCTCTACAATAAATCAAGAAATTAGCAGGCGTGGTGACGCACACCTGTAGTTCCAGCAACTTGGAAGGCTGAGGCGGAAGCATAGCCAGAGCCCAGTAGGTCGAGGCTGTGGTGGCTGTGATTATGCCACTGCACTCCAGCCTGAATGACAGAGTGAGACTCCACCACAAAAAATAAAAAATAATAATAAAATAAAAGTATGAGCCAAGTGCAGTGGCTCACACCTGTAATCCCAACACTTTGAGAGGGAAGATCCCAAAGAATTGCTTGAAACCAGGAATTTGAGAGCAGTCTGGGCAACACAGCAAGACCTTGGGACTTTAAAAAAAAATGTAAAAATAAGTTGAGCATAGTAGCATGTGCTTGTAGTCTCAGCTACTTTGGAGGCTGAGGGGAGGGTCACTTGAGTACTGGAAGTCAAGGCTGCAATGAGCCACAATGGCACATTGCACTCCAGCCTGGGTGACAGCGTGAGACCCTGTCTCCAGAAAACAAAAAAAAGAAAAGGATGGAGAGGATGGATGCTTGGTAAGAAACCATCAATGTCAACTATAATAGTAACCAGTAGACAGCATTTTAATCCATATACACTCCACTAAAGGAAAGAGCCTTTAAGAGTGATACACTTTCTCAGTGCTCTGCTGCTGCTTCAGTGGTATAAGAATGATATAATATTTGCCACTATTTCAAATTAAAAACATTACTAAATACATATGTACTACATTTAGCCCCAGAACATACCATGGGATAGATACGTATACAAAAGCTAAACATTGGCCGAACATGGTGGCTCACACCTATAATCCCAGCACTTTGGGAGGCCGAGGTGAGAGGATTCAAGATCATCCTGGGCAACTTGGAAGACCTCATCTCTACAATAAACCAAAATATTAGCTGGGCGTGGTGGTGTGTGCCTGTAGTTCCAACTGCTGGGAAGGCTGAGACAGAAGGATCACCTGAGCCCAGTAGGCTGAGGCTGCTGGGGCCGTGAGCATACCACTCCACTCCAGCCTGGGCAACAGAGTGAGACTTCAATTCAAAAATAAATAAATAAATAAAAGCTAAACCCTAAATGCTGCCTTAAAACACAGATAAAAATGCCACATAAAAAAAGTATGCTGAGCTGGGCACGGTGGCTCAATCCTGTAATCCCAGCACTTTGGAAGGCTGAACTGAGAGGACTGCCTGAGCTCAAGGGTTTGGGACCAGCCTGAGCACCATGGCAAGACCTCGTCTCTACAATTAAAAAGAAAAAATTAGCCAGGTGTAGTGGCACATGCCTGTGGTTCCAGCTCAGAGGATGAGGTGGAAGAATCGCCTGAGTCCAGCAGGTCAGGTCTGCAGTGGCTATGAGTGTGCCACTGCACTCCAGCCTGGGCAACAGAGTGAGATTCTGACTTCTAAAAAAAAAAAAAAAGTAACTTTTTTTGCTGATCCCCTGCATTTACAAGCTGCTTGACTGAGAAAAATAATCTCCTTTTTAAGGTAGAAGGCACAGAGATACCACTTCTAGTCTTAACCAGACACCAAAGCATTTATGCCTTCATAATGAGCTGTCCCTAAGTGAACTTGCATTAGCTCTCTCTTGAGAACTAATGGAATTAGGAATAGATTTGAAGCAAATCCTGAGATACCACCACACCAGGCCCTTTTCCTTAATGAAAGTTTGCTGATTCTGGAGGGGAAGTGAGACCGCTGCAAACAGGCCTGGAAAGCTGTCAAGGTTTTGTGCTTTTAACTGATTGCAGGCCAGCTGGGTATAGTGGCTCACATGTGCAATCCCAGCACTTTGGGAGGCAGAGGTGAGAGAATTGTCTGAGCCCAGGGGTTCAAGACCAGCCTGGGCAATTTAGTGAGACCTGGACGCTACAATAAATTTTTTAAAAATTAGCCAGGCCTGTCATTCCAGCTACTTGGAAGGCTGAAGTGGAAGGATCACCTGAGTCCAGCAGGCTGAAGCTGCAATGAGCTGTGATCATGCCACGGAACTTTAGCCTGGGTGATAGAAATTCCAACTCAAAAAACAAAACAAAACCAACTAATTGCAGGCCAAAATATTGGCTATGAATGAACCAACCTATAACAAAGCCCAAGGCTACGTTTTAAGTTGTTCCCATCCTGAGAAAGTTTTCATTGTTTCTGACTGAGGTGGAGTTTTGGATGATGCCATCTGGCCTCTTGCCCTTCCCCAATCCTTGACGGGTGTGTACTGTAAGCACATCACACCAGGATGGCCACACAGATGGGAAACACCATGCATGAGTCCAGTAGTGGGAGCCAAGTCTTCCCCTGCTGACAAATGCACGCAAAGGCTCTTTTTCCATTTCATCAACACTCAGTTTGGGAATGGAATGCCAATAAAACTGAGGATGTCTGTAGGCCTAAAGAATTCAATTCAAGGATGAAAAGGTACAGCAAGGGGAGAGTTGGATCTCGACAAATTCCCCAAAGGCATGCAACCTGTCCACTCCCCACCCCTGGGGATAACCGGGCTGTCCTGCATCCTATCCTGTCTGCTGATGGGGTCACCAGGTGCTCTCCCAAAGCACCCTGGAATTTTCAGGCAACCGAATAGCAAGGAAACTCCAAGGACATTTAAGTCACTGGGCTGTAATGGGAGAGGGGAGGGAGATATGGCTGAGAAGGCAGGAGGAAGCTGTAGAATGGGTCTGTGATGGGCTCATATCTACTCCGGGGTGGTCTGAAAATGAATGCTGCTGCTGCTGCATACTTCCATGATTCCTAACTTCCCTTTTCCCTCCAGGGTCCCTATCTCTAGGAATGGCCACATTCAAGGTCAATTTATGTGGCAACAATGTTGAGTGCTGTGGCAGACAATGCCAGTTTGCCTATCCAGTATCCCTTTCCAAATTCTTCCTTACTACCAATAATAACCATAGTCAGGCGCAATGGCTCATGCCTGTAATCCCAACACTTTGGGAGGTTGAGGCAAGAGCCCAGGAGTTCAGGAGCAGCCTGGATAACATAATGAGACCTCGTCTCTACAATAAATCAAAAAATTAGCCAAATGTGGTAGTACACGCCTGTGGTTCCAGCTACTTGGAAGGCTGAGGCAGAAGGATCGCCGGAGCCCAGCAGGTGGAGGCTGCGGTGGCCAGGAGCATGCCACTGCACTCCAGTCTTGGTGACAGAATGAGACTCCAACTCAAAAAAAAAAAAAAAATCCACATTTCCTTTCCTCCTGTATAGATAAGGTCATGTGATACAACTGTGGCCACAGGGTACGAGGGGAAATTGATGGGTGGGGCTTCCGGAAGATCTCTGTATGAAGAGAGGCAATTCAGCTGGTGCTCACTCTGCTCTCTACCTTTCCTCTGCTTGGAACCTAAGAATGATGTTGGAGATGAGGTTGCCATCCTGTGACTGTGAGATGACAAAGACACACCAAGAACAGCAGAGTAGAAACAAAGGAGTCTGGCAATGACCTCATGAAAACACCATACCAGCCTTGGCTGCCTACTTCTGAACTTCCCATTACATGAGAAAAATAAACATCCACGTGTGTGAATCAACAGTGGTCAGGATCTATTACTTGTAATTGGATAGTGACTGAAGGAAACAGCACTTTAACACATAGCAGGTCTTGCAATAAGTTACCCACTGAATCCTCTCAACAACCCTATGCGGTAGCTATTATCCATATCCCTATTTTCAGCTAAGGAAACCGAGACACAGCGGATTTAAATAATATGCCCTTGCACAAAGCGAGCAAGTGGCAGAGCCAGAATCTGAGTTCAGACAGTGGGACTCCAAGGCTCTGGGAAAGAGTTAGAAAGCCCAGTCCTCCCCAGGTCTCAGCCTGCAGCACTGTGGAAACCTCAGCTCTGCAGGCTGTGGCAGGTGTGAGCCAGGTCAGTGCCATCTGTCCACACTTTCTCTCCAGACAGGACAGCCCTCCAGCCCATGCCCTCCAGGCAGCAACCTGAGGAAAATGTTCTTGCTGCATGTTCAAGGCCCTCTTATCATATTGTTTAAAATGTTGCTTCCCAGCCCCTTGTTGTCAATGTAGCTATTTTGCTGGTAAAAATGATGATTCTATTCCGAAACATACTCCCAATCTTCTTTGGCCGCAAAAAGACACTCGAGTTATTCATGAATGGAGATACCGTTTAAGAAACTACTTTTTGATATGCAAATAACCCAAGTAAGCAAATGAGTCAGGTTCTTAAAATAAGAATAAGAAGAGGAGAAGAAAGAGGATAAATATGCAAATCCAAACTGATACTACTAACCTGAGGAGCAATGCCCAAGTTTATGCCAACACCTGGTTATAGCTCTACTGACTTATGTGTTACTCTATTTTGAAATAGCTGCTCTAATCAAATTTACCAAAGTCTCAGAAATAATTAATCTGAAGTCTGACTTGCTATTCTCTTAAAACAGACAACTAATTAACAGATTCGTCAACAAATTTTATTTTTTTACCAATGTTGTTTCTGAAGCATATGCTGAAAAGACTACTTACTGACTATAAACATTGTGGCATAGGTATATTACTATTATACAGTTACCTAAGGTTAACAAACTGCAAGTGTAACTTCATAAACTTTAGATACTTACCTACAACATTGTATTTCTTGAACACTAAGATACTAGTTAATGAACAACAGTTAATTCCAGAATACTCTGCTGAGTTGCAACATTTATAGTGGGGGCAGCATAGGCTAGGTTGTGATGTTACAAATTTCCTAGTGAGAGAGGATGGAGGAGGGAGGCTAAGGACAGAGGGAGAGAGGGGAGAGAAAGGAGACAGGGGGAGAAGGGAGATGGGGGAAGGGCAAAGGAGAAAGGGGGAGAGGGGAGAAAGTTCATTTGGTATACCTTCCCATCACAAGTATTTGGGTCAGTGTTTAACAGGTGCAGGGGTGCTCCAGCAAGTCTGGATAAACCAGACCATAGGGCCCACTGGACCACACCTGAAGCTGAGGGGTGAGGCCAGAACAGGTCTTGCTTGATCTTTGGAATTTTTGCAAACTGTCTGTATCTCCCCCTCCTCCCACCGAGACTATTAGTAAACTCTCTAGGAAAGAGCCTAATCCACTAGAACCAGGTCAAAGAAACACAATGAACTCAAGCTACTGTTGTTAGGGCTGAGCAGTCAGGGGGCAGAGGTTAATCTGTCCATCATCCATCAAGCCACTAACTGGATGGAAGTGTTCCTGGGAGCTCTGGGAGGGCCTGGAAGCACTAGCAGGAATCTCTCAAGTGCACCAGGGAATGCAGACATAACCAAAAATGCAGTGCTAGTCTTTGGAAGGTCTACATTGCTCACATAAAGCAATAAGCAAATCGTAAGCAACTCTAATAAAATGCAAACGTTGGGTAGGACAACTTAAGTACTACATAGTAACTAGGGGGAGAGGAGGAAGAGCAGAGACTAGTGGAAAGGGTGACCACATTGAGATGGTGAGAATTTTATATGATTGGGATTTTTATGCGGTGATGACTGAGATTTATATATAATGGAAAATACTGGCTAATCAGAGAGGGAAAGGAGGTCTTTCAGGCAAGGGGAGGGGGCAGGTGACCTGTCCATGAAGCCAAGTCCCTGCTCTTGTTTGCTACAAGACGAACGTCGCAGGGCGTGGTGGCTCATGCCTGTAATCCTAGCACTTTGGGAGGTGAAGGCGAGAGGACTGCCTGAGCTCAGGGGTGGGAGATCAACCTGGGCAACTTGGCCAGACCTTGTCTCTACAATAAATCAAAAAAATTAGCTGGGTGTGGTGGTGCACACCTGTAGCTTCAGCTACTTGGAAGGCTGAGGTAGAAGGATCGCCTGAGTCCAGCAGGTTGAGGCCATGGTGGCCATAAGCATGCCACTGTACTCCAGCCTAGGCAACAAATTCCAACTCAAAAAACAAAAATAAAAAAGATCAGGTGTGGTGGCTCAAGTCTATAATCCCAGCACTTTGGGAGGCTGAGGTGAGAGGGTTGACTGAGCCCGCCGGTTGAGACCAGCCTGGGCAACTTGGTAAGACCTTGTCTCTACAATAAACCAAAAAATTAGCTGGGCATGGTGGTGCATGCCTGTAGTTCCAGCTACTTGGAAGGCTGACGCAGAAGGATCACCTAAGCCCAGCAGGCCAAGGCTGCGGTGGCCATGAGTGTGTCACCGCACTCTGGCCTGGTTACAGTGAGAAACCACTCAAAAAAAAAACAACAAAAAACACGAACCTTACAGGAAGCAAGACAAACTGCATTGTCCCACACCTTAATTAAATCCACATTACCTCTCAGACTTACTGGAGAGGTTGGTCCGTTTCTTTCTCTCTCTGTCTCCCTCTCCTCTTCCACCTCCCACCCCCACTCCACCTTATTCAAAGGCATCAAGTACACTTTCATTCACTTATCTGCCTATTAATCTATTCCTTTTTTCCTCCAGTATTTGTTTATAGAGCAAATACTGTTTTCTAGACCAACATGTGTCCTCCACATTGAGGACAATTGAGAGGAGGCATTCATGTTGGCAAAGCAGACAGACAATGAAAACAACACACAAAAAAATTAAGACACTAGAAAGCTTTAGCTAAGCTTGACAGAGCTTCCAAGTATGTCAAGAATTCTACAGAATGGCAGGTACTGCCTTTCAATTATCTTAGAGGACAGCCTGAGTCAACACAGAAAGGCATGTGCCCCTTCCCTAACAGATCTCAACAAGACCCATCACTGTTCAAACTGGCTAGTGCTCAGTGGGACACAGAGAACCGAAAGGTGACAAAGCTTCACTCTCACATCTACAGTTGTCACAGCTGACCAAGTTTTGACTCTGACCACCAAATGCTTCTATTGAAGAAGCATTGAGGCAGAGCTAAGCAGAAGTGTCAAAAACAGAAAATAACCATTAGCAGATTCATTCATTGGGGTATAGTATATTGATATTTTCATATGGACATGATTTTATATGCCATGATTCAATTAAGCATCAATGTATAGAAACTTAACAGAGACTTCTTCCTGCAGGGAAAAACCATGCAAACATTCTTAGTAATGCTAGAGGAAGACAACTGTCAGATCAGTACTTCCTAATCAAGGTTGTACATCAGCCACCCAAGGAAATTTTGCTAAGAAGTACATGCCCAGGCCCCAACCCCTGGGAATTCTGATTTAGTGGGACAAGAGTAATGCTCAGAGGTATATATTTTGAAAAAGCTCCTCCAACTGGTTCTGACACACAGTTAAAATCTGGTGAACAGATCACTGTCTTGAATGACAGAGAACAGATTGAGCAATTTGTGCAACAATGCTCAGCCATTGTGTTCAAGTCTCCCAATTTAAAAGAGGAAGCACTTTTCAAATAATAAATATACCAAGCTAAGAGCAAAGGGTTGATAAAAAATATCACTTCCTAACGTTCCTGCGTTTAGATCGCCGCAGAAAAACCACTCACCTGATTAATATGACCAGAAAAATGTAGAATATCTATGAAATCAAATTTCTTAAAACTAACATATTCAGCTATAATATTCAGAGGAGGAAGGTAGACAGACAAATGAAGAGACACCATTACAGTAGGGAAGGCTACGTTTTCTTCTTCTTTCTTCTGCCCATACGGAATGTTCTCGTCTTCTACAACATTCCTGTATGGAAGAAATAATGACCTGCACAGAGCGACCTGCCAGTAAGGAGGCACCACCTCACCTCAATGATATCCAGACGGAACAGGAGGCCTGACACCTGGCACAGAGTTCAGCAATAATTGGTTGCCAAATCGAATTTGTCATACTTGGCATTAAAAACATATAAATCCATGCCTAGAAAGCCAATGTCCTCCACATCATGACCCTCTCATGCCTGAGTGATCAGCATTGGCCCCTGAGGGTCACTGTACTGGCTGCAAGAGTTCTTACCACTTCTCTGCATCTTCCACTTCCGTGAAAATGAAACAGAGAAAGATGCAGATCACTTAAAGTTAAAAGCACTTTGGGAGACCAAGGTGAGAAAATTGCCTGAGCTCATGGGTTCAATGGCAAGACCTCATCTCCACAATAAATAAATAAAAAAATTAGCCGGGTGTGGTGGTGCATGCTTGTAGTTCCAGCTACTTGGAAGGCTGAGGCAGAAGGATCACCTGAATCCAGCAGGTCTAGACTGCGGTAGCCTTGAGTATGCCACTGCACTCCAGCCTGTGCGACAGAGTGTGACTCTAACTCAAGAAGTGTATAAGTACCAAGTGGTCTATCAAGACTATTCCAAGACCAATGCCTATTTTAGAGGCAGTATTTAATATTTCATATGATTATTGAAAGCTCATTAAATTAGAAGTAGAACAAAAATCATTAACTCCAGCAGTTATGGGAGAGACTGGTTGACTGTTACTTTTCATATGTACCATTCCCACCTAATTCAAGGATGTGCCAAAGACATTCATAATATATGTTTAAGTAAAAAACCAAATCTGAGCTGTGTGTATATGGTATGTTCTCTGCAGAGTATTAAAAATAGGAGGAAGAAACTGGGAAAGTTTTCAAAATAGGAGAAAGAAACTTGGGATCCATGAAGCACTATCATTACATATTTCCTTTTCTCTAGAGAAGGGGGCCACAGTTTTTCTGTAAGATGCCCATGCCATTGTGTTCAAACCTAGAAAAGAGTCCATGAGTCAAAAATGTTTAAGAACTACTTCTCTAGAAAGAAACAAAAGTATGAATGAGGTAATAAAAATCAAAACCATATCCAACTCCAAAGAAGTAACTGACTTGAAGATATACTACTACAATGTGCGCAAATGAGTGAAACTGATGCAAGATAAATTCATGAGACAAGAAAACCACGGAGATCTACAAAGTTTGAGAAAACTGAACAATATGAACCAAAATCTCAGAAAAAAAATTAATTTTCAAAGATTGAAGAGGAAGAATACATACTTAAGAAGTAATCTCCAGCCAGGCACAGTGGCTCAAGCCTGTAATACCAACACTTTGGGAGGCTGAGGCGAGTGGATTGCTTGAGTCCAGGGGTTTGAGACCAGCCGGGGCAGCTTGGTGAGACCAAGTCTCTACAATAAATCCAAAAAAATTAGCCAGGCATGGTGGCACATGCCTACAGTTCCAGTTACTTGAAAGGCTGAGGCAGAAGGATCGCCTGAGCCCAGCAGGTCAAGGCTGCGGTGGCTATGAGTGCACCACTGTACTCCAGCCTGGGCGACAGAGTGAGACTATGACTCAAAAAATAAAAAATAATCTCCGAGTTAAAAGCCCTCAAACAAGCAAAAGCAAAACTAAACAACCATAAACTAATGGTCAGGTTTTTAACTGTATTAAAAAAACAAAAACAAGATACCTCTTAGCACCTGCCAAGAGAGAAGATAACATTTAAGATGTGAAGAAAAGAATCCTTCAGATTTGGGTGAAGACAAAGAAGAGCTTGAAAGAAAATCTGCACAAAGGAAGAGTTCACCACAGGCTCAGGAAGGAGGCGAAGCCCTGTTTTTCAAAGACAGAAGAAAAATATGTCATGACCTAAATGATAGGAAACAATTTGTCAACAAGACCAACATCTGAGAAGGTCACAACGAAACATATAGAGTGAAGAGAGTTTAAGAACAAGACTCCTATCCTCCCACAGAAGATTTACGTTAGCAAACTATTACAATTATTTATAACATAGTTGATTTTATTGAGAAGAACAACGGATAATGACAGAGTTTCACAAAGGATTCCATTACCACACTGGCAGAATATAGCTAATTCAAAAAGTTGCTGGGTGCTTTGGCTCATGCCTGCAATCCCAGCACTTTGGGAGGCGGAGACGAGAAGACTGCCTGAACTCAGGGGTTCGAGACCAGCCTATGCAACATGGTGAGATCTTATCTCTACAATAAATAAAAAAATTAGCCAGGCATGGTGGCACACACCTGTGGTTCCAGATACCTGGAAGGTTGAGGAGGAAGGACCGCCTGAGCCCAGCAGGTAGAGGCTGCAATGGCCATGAGAGTGCTACTACAACTGCAGTCTGGGTGACAAAGTGAGACTCCGACTCAAAAACAAAAACAAAAACAAACAAACAAAAAGCTAAAATCTTCATCACTTCTAGAATAGAAAAGAGTTCAAGATGGTAGTTGCTAATATAAAAAGGAAAAATTAATTAACTGAAACAATTTAATACAAATATTCGTGGAAAATGGAAAAACAAACATATATATGTGCTAATATATATGTGAGATATATATCTCACAATTCAAAAAGCACATTGAAAAACAAACATCTAACATCAGAACAAACATACTTTTGGATCCTGCAGGGAGAGAATGCTAGAACAATACTATATTATTTTAATATATTTAATATATTAATATTAATAAAATATATAACATGTCTGATTGTTCCAGCAAGTACAGTTTCCTTCAGACCCAGCAGTACATGGTAATGTTTACTAAGTATGTCTCAGGGTGGGAAACAGCTACAGAGTCCTGAGACTTCAGTAGATGGGTCTCCCGTCTGCCATCTCCTCTCCATCAAGTGAGCCTGTCCCCAGTCTCCTAACATCACCCCTCGTGCTGGATACCTAGAGCAGAAGGAAGGAGAGTGCGGCTCCACACATGAATGACAGCTATGGAGGGCAGGTGGACTGAGTGCGAGACACCCACCGGCAGAGCCCAGAGGGCTAGTCTGGGGAAGAAGGGAGCAGTAAGAAGGAGGAGTAGTAGGCCAGGCACAGTGGCTCAAGCCTGAATCCCAGCACTTCAGGAGGCGGAGGTGAGAGGACTGCCTGAGCTCAGGGGTTCAAGACCAGCCTGAGCAACTTGGTGAGACCCCCGTCTCTACAATAAATCAAAAAATTAGCCAGGTGTGGTGACGCAAGCCTGTCATTCCGGCTACTTGGAAGGCTGAGGTGGAAGGATCACCTGAGCCCAGCAGGTCAGCGCTGGGGTGGCCACGAGCATGCCACTGCACTCCAGCCTTGGCGATGGAGCGAGACTTTGACTCAAAAAAAAAAAAAAAAGGAGGAGAGGCAAGTGGGACAGATCAGGCCCCTGCAGCACGGCACCACCATCAGTGGCTCCTGCCCACCTCCCCCAGAGTCACTGCTGGGATATTAACATCACAGATGAGGCCAGGCACAGTGGCTCATGCCTGTAATCCCAGCACTTTGGGAGGCCGAGGTGAGAGGATTGCCTGAGTCCACGAGCTCGAGACCAGCCTGGGCAACTTGGCGAGACCTCGTCTCTGCAATAAATCAAAAAATTATCCGGGCGTGATGGTGCATGCCTGTAGTTCCAGCTACTTGGAAGGTTGAGGCAGAAGGATCGCCTGAGCTCAGCAGGTTGAGGCTGCAGTGACCAGGAGCATGCCACTGCCCTCTAGCCTGGGTGACAGAGTGAGACTCCTACTCAAAAATAAAAAATAAAAAATCACAGATGAGAAACCTGAAGCAGATGGAATCCTGAATAAAGAGATTGTTGAGAAGAGCTAAGCATACTACAAATGTCAAAACTGCCTGTTATAAGCATGTATCATTTCATTATCTTCCAATTGAGTTCCACGGGCAATCAAAGCTTCAAGCCCATCCCAGAAGGTCAAAAGCAAGAAAAAGCAAAAACTGAAAGAATGCTGGAGACTAACACAAACGTCTCCATTATATCTGGTAGCTTATATTTTAAAATATCTCAAAATTCAAAGAAAATGTGAATTTAATTAACTTTTTATTTTTAGAAAGTCACACTGAATTTTTAATGTGTAATTCATTACCTACTCTAAAAAAATGCATGCAGACTCAAAGTCAGGGGATAGTCCCAGATGTAGCCAGTGTGTGCAGAACACAGAATGAATGCTGTCACTGTCACAGCAAGGCCATAATTTCAGAGTCAGCCCCGGCAAGGAGACAGCCCAGAGTCCAGATCCCCCTCCTACCAGGCATGGGACTCAGGGAAATGTGCTCCTGAGTACCTCAGCTTCTGCCTCTGCAAAGGAGAATGATGTCCCTAACTTGCAAGAATCCTGGGAAGATCAAAATGAGATAAGGTAGGAAAAAGTGACTATCCTTGTATGTAGCAGGCACTCAAAACATGCTGTTATGTTTAGCTGTTACAAAATCAAAGAACTTCAGAGTGTTTTGTTTTTTAAGTCAGCATCTCACTCTGTCACCCAGACTGGAGCGCAGTGGCACTATGCAACATGGTGAGATCAGCCTGGGCAACTTGGCGAGACCTCGTCTCTGCAATAAATCAAAAAATTATCCGGGCATGATGGTGCATGCCTGTAGTTCCAGCTACTTGGGAGGCTGAGGCTCATCACACCTCAACCTCCAGTGCTCAGGCAATCCTTCCACCTCAGTCTTCTGGGTAGCTGGGACTACAGGCATGCAGCACCATGCCTGGCTAACTTTTTGACTGTAGAGACAAGGTCTCACTATGTTGCCCATGCTGGTCTCAACTCTTGGCCTCAAGTAATCCTCCTACCTTGGCCTCCCAAAGTGCTGGGGTTACAGGTGTGAGCCATCGCACCCAGCCAAATGGAGGTATTGATAATATTTACCTTGTAAGCTTATGGTAAAGGTTTGTTTTGTTTTGATGCCCAGCTATTTTTTTTATTTCTATTTTGTAGAAATGAGTTTTCACTATGTTGCCCAGGCTGGTCTCAAACTCCTGGGTTCAAGCAATCCTCCCACCTCGGTCTCCCAAAATGCTAGAATTACAGGTGTGAGCCACTGCGCTTGGCCAAGGTTGTTTTAAAGCAAACAAGGAAATTCAGTTAAGTGTCAAGGATGGGAGGATGGGGATGGGGGAGGAATAAGGTAAGCAGGGAATGAGTGCATAGGTAAGATGAACAATCACTTATTAGTTCTCATGTGGGAGGGAGGTTTCATAAGTGTATATTAATTTACTATTAAATGAATAAAACAGAAGAAGGGACAAGTATGGACCAATGATAAGAATCTGTCATAAACCAAGGACTATGATTAATCTAATTATGTGTACCTGAATTCTGAAAGGAAAAAAAAAGAGTTAACTATCTTTTAACAATTCCAAGAAGGCAAATGAAATTTCCTAGTCAGTGTAAGCAACTCAAGTTGACAAACATTTATTGATGATTCACTATAATTATCAGACCCTGCACTTGGTACACCAGATATAAAGAGATAAATATAAAACACAGTCCCCGCTCCCAAGGGATTCACATGCTAGTATGGGAGAGACACAGCCACTCACTGAGCCTTCCTGTGGGTAGGTGCCACAGAAGTGGCAGGGAGGTGGGCATGAGGAGACACAGTAGGCAACATCATGGCACAGCCTAAGGGAAGATAAGGAGAAGAGGCATGGAGGCGCATGCCTGTAATCCCAGCACTTTGGGAGGCCAAGGCAGGAGGATGGCTTGAGCCCAGGAGTTTGAGACCAGACTGGGCAACATAGCAAGACCTTGTCTCTACAAAAAATTTGCTGGGCTTGGTGGCATGTGCCACCAATAGTCCCAGCTATTCAGAAGGCTGGAGTGGGAGGATTACCTGAGACCAGAAGGTTGAGGCTGGGGTGAGCTATGACTGTACCATTGCGCTCTGACATGGGTGACAGAGTGAGAGACCCTGATTCAAAAAAAAAAGAAAGAAAGAAAAAGAAAAAAGAGAAGAAAAGGAGAAAAGGAGAGATCAGGAAAACAAGAGCCTATACATAATTCAGGGCCCTGTAATGGCCAGGTCTGTTCAGGAAGCAACTTAGAAAACAAAGCAGCGAGTGGTGAGCAATCACTCAGATTTTCAGCAGGTGTGCAATTTGGATTTACAAAACTTCATGCCACCATTGAGGTGGATCTGAGAGCAATGAGATGAAAATGTGGGGACAAGGCCAATTAAGAGGCCCTGGCAGTCATTTTGAGCAGAGAAAATGAGGCCAGAACTGGTGTAGTGAAGTGAGGGTAGATAGGGCACACTGCTTAGAAACTCGAGGCAGACTGACGGGGACTGAGAAGCAATAGGGTGCGCTGGGGCCTGGGGTGCCTCAGAGCGCTTTAGCCCTCTACAGTGTGTCTGGTTTTTTTGTTTGTTCATTCATTTATTTGATAAACACTGTATATATTTATGGGATACAACATGTTTTGATACATGTACATGTTATGAAAGTGGCTAAATCAAACTAATTAACACAAACTTAGTTTTTGTGGCGAGAACACGTAAAATTGACTCTTTTAGCAATCTTTCAGGATAATACATTGTTATTAACTATAGTCACCATCTTGTACAATAGATCTCCTGAACTTAATACTCCTGAAATTTTGTAGCCTTTAACCAACATTTCCCCAGTCTCTTTGCTTTTTAATAGCTTACAAGCCAAACCCAGTATCCTGATTATAGAACTTACCCAGACACATAATCTCTTATGTTCCTGATTGATTGGATGCGAGGAGGTGGAGAGATGGTGAAGGCTGAGATGTGCACAAAATTACCTGGAGAGCTGTTGAAATGCAGATTCTAGACTGGACATGGTGGCTCAGCCTGTCATCCCAGCATTTTGGGAGGCCAAGGCAAGAGGATTGTCTGAGCCCGGGGGGTTCAGACCAGCCTGGGCAACTCGGTGAGACCTCGTCTCTACAATAAATCACCATGCATGGTGGCTTATGTCTGTAGTTCCAGCTACTTGGAAGGCTGAGGCAGAAAGATCAACTGAGGCGGAAGGATCACCTGAGCCCAGCAAGTCGAGGCTGCAGTCCCATGACCATGCCACTGCCCTCCAGCCTGGGCAACAGACTGAGACTCCAACTCCAAAAAAAAAAAAAGACATGCAGATTCTAATTCAGTAGGCTTGGGGTAATGCCTGAGCCTCTGCTTTTCTAACAAGCACAGGTGACACTGATGTGTCATGGACCACACTTTGAGAAGGATCTGGAAGCACCAGGAATCAAAAGAAAAGAGAATAGGAAGAGGGCAAGTGTAAGAGTGCATTATACGACAAGGGATGACTCTGAGTCACTGAAGGTGAATGTATGGGTCTGGTGCCGGCACAGAGCTAGAGCGTTGAGAGGAATTTAAGTATACACACTACAAAAAGGAGAGGATAAAATTAGATTACCTAGGGAAATCATACAATGGCAAGCAGGACAATGGTGTCCTGTTTTTCCTTTGGGGACAGTTAAAATCTCTCAGAAATGCCTGCTGAGGGCCATCCAGATCACTAAGGCTCTGCCTTCTTAGAAACAGCCTCCCATTCCCACTTCTCTCACCTGGGTTAAATAAAATCAAGCCTGTCTAACATTCTTCCTCATACAAGTGAACGGGTGAATTGAATATTTCCAAGGATCCTAAATGGCATCAGAGGAGGTGTCTGCAGAAACTTTGGCAGGTCCTTGGAAGGATTCCTCATTAGAACCATTTTTTAAAAAATAGAGAACCTGACTCCACTGCTTTAATTACAGGTTTTCTTGAAGTTCTGCCAGGTAAGTATGCAATAAATGCCTAGAAGAGTGAACTGTTAATTTTCTATGTTTCCTGATCGTGGCTGGACATTTCTTTCCCAGAGCTCAGGTCTTTTTCACATTTCTGGTCTAGAAGTTACCATCATCCCTTACTAGGTAACTATTCAGATTCCTTTTTTAGACAGCAAACTCCCCCAGAGTAGGGTTTCTTTTCTTTCTTTCTCAATATTCTTGAAGAATAACACAGGGCCATGAATACAGTATAAGCTCAAAAGCATTTGTTGAATGAATGTTGTTTTCTTATCTTAGCTTTTCTCAGTGGAAAATTACTGTTGAGGAGTGTTTTTCTTCTGCCTTCAGCATCAGTCCAGCTTCTTGTTCTCACACTGAGACATTACTGGCTATAACAATCCACTGTTAGAATCAAGAACAAGCAGAAGGCTGTCTCTGGACAGTCTGGTTTTAAATGATCAAATGATCCCTGGCACTGAGGTGTCCAAATTATTCCATTTGACTTCTTAGCCAACAAATCAATGTTGATCTGTGAAAGAAACATCTGGAAGCAACCATCCAGTCCTGCCTGATCAGTCCTCTTTATTTAATTCTAAAAACTCACTCAGCTTTTGGAACCAAATTCTTTTAGGTAGAATGTGAATGCAGGAATCTCTTCCCTCTCAAGGCAAAATCTTAAAAGAGCCGCAGTCATTTTCTGCCAGCTGACAGTGGTAGATGGGTTGATTATGTAGTCTACAAATCTTGCTCTATCACCAGACTCATCTGATGTTTTACCTCTGTGAAGGCATGGCTTTAACTGAGTATTAAAAATTAAAAATGCTTTTGAATCCATTAAAATACAGGGAAATAAGCTGGGCACAGTGGCCCAAGCCTATAATCACAGCAATTTGGGAGGCAAGGTGAGAGGACTGCCTGAGCCCATGGGTTCGAGACCATCCTGGCAACTTGGCGAGACCTCATCCCTATAACAAATTAAAAAATTAGCAGGGTATGGTGGCGCATGCCTACGGTTCCAGCTACTTGGAAGGCTTAGGTGGAAAGATCACCTGAGCCAAGCAGGTCAAGGTTGTGGTGGTCGTGAGCGTGCCACTGCACTCCAGCCTGGGCAACAGAGTGAAACTCCAACTAAAAAAAAAATACAGGGAAATAAATTTAAAACACCTCATCAAGTCCTTTGGGACTGAGGGCTTAACTCCATGTGGAAAG
This sequence comes from Tarsius wallacei, assembly GCA_963574415.1. Taxonomy (NCBI): domain Eukaryota; kingdom Metazoa; phylum Chordata; class Mammalia; order Primates; family Tarsiidae; genus Tarsius; species Tarsius wallacei. The sequence continues at coordinate 12,495 of CAUYQG010237705.1, read as the reverse complement.
TTCCTATATTTTCCAAATTTTCAGCATTAGCAGATATTGTTTATATAATCAAAGAAACTTTTTAAAAGTTGTGACTATCACTGTAAATAATCAAGACACAACAAAAACATCACTGTATGTCATATATACCTTCTTAGTTGAACGTCTAAAGTTCTGCTGCACATAAAATACCTAAAACAATGTGAGGTTTATTTTCTACTTTCCTTATAGAGAAATTTGAAACACTTGCCATTTCTTTCTCCTCTGAGGGGAATATTAGGATGAAAAAAATGCTGATGAGAAATTGTCTTCTCTCTGCAACCTTACTCCCTGCAGAAGTGCCAGGCTAATGTCAAACCTCTTCCCAAGAAGAACAAAACTAAAATTCTACACTTCGAAGATCCAGTTCTCAAACTACCCCTCGTGCAGTTTGTCAATTTCTGTAGGTTACCATAATCAAGAAAGTTCTCTCTCTTTTGGCCTACATTTTAAGGATAAATAATTAATATACAGAAAGTTTTTTTATAAGTACCAACAATACTCCTAAATAGAATGTTCCTGAACCTAGTTTCCTTTGTAAATAAAGACTAGGTCTAGAATAGCAAACCTCGTCTTCCACCTTACTTGCTTACTCTTTATTTTTTATACACGTGATACAAAAAATAATAGTGATAATAACAATAAGTTATACCAACACAGCCCCACTGTATTAACATTTTAGACAAGTAATACAGTAGTGGTTTAACTTAATACAGTTGATTTTATATTAGGATTCTCTCTCACGCACACACTATATATATATACTAAAAGTACATATACAAATATATATATTTTATATATAAAGTATATATTAATATATTAAAAGTCCTTCAACCATCTGAGAAGAAAAAAATCTGACTTTTCATTGTATTCAATTATACCCGTAGTACACTAGATAGAAGAAGTTCATTTCTATGAGTTCGGTAGCTTATTTAAAATACTCTTGTCAAAATATCTTATCTGGAAAAGCTCAAAGTTACTTCAAGTTTTCAAGTGTATACACACATATACATAAAACATACGCATCCATGAATTTGTTCATTATGATCAATATTTATTCATTTTCTACAATCCACCTTTAAAATGTATACCTTGGAAAGCATGTTCATGTTTACCATTATAAACAGCAAAGCAAATCAGAGTTAGAATATGGAGTTAATGACTATAGCTTTATCTTTTTTTTTTCCATAAGAACCATCAGGTTGGAATATAGCTTTATCTTCACACTTTGTAACACTACATCCTATCTTGACTAAGCAAACTCCATTTCAATATTTTAATTTACCCTGAGTACCCCAAGAAGAATTATTCAATTATGTAACTATTCATACTGATTTTGAAGTATTTATGTGTTTAATTTAGAAAGTTCCTCCATTTTTTTCCACAGTAGACACTGACCAAGATTAGAAGTCATTTGAAGCCATGCTTGTTAGCAGAAACTCTTACTGCAGAACTGATTAACTCCAAGAAAATGGGGCCCCTGGCACATAACCAGGCAGTAGTAATACTTATGGGGTGAATGAAAGCTGAATAGACAAAACAAGTTTTATCAAAACATTGACTGAATTGAGAGGAAAACATCTGATGTGCCATTATGGTGCTCAACTATTTTCAATCATTCCATGTCAGCCTCTCAGAGACCCAGGTAGAGTTCCGGCAGTAAAGTACAGCTGTCTTTTGTGGTCAAAATTTCATAAAAAGTGTTCAAGCTCAAATAATCTTAAGAAGCTCCACCGCCTGTACACGTAGGAATAGTATCCTTACTGTGTGAATGAATAAAGTTAGCCTCAGAGCGGAAAACGGCAGCATCCTTCTCCCCACCCATTAACTCTGCCCAGAAGCTGCCACAGTGTTGGACAACTGAGTTTTACACAAGGTAGGACTTGTTACCCCTAATTATTTCAATGAGGGTTGAATCCCATTATAACTTGAAAGCACCAAATTCATTTGTTGCTCAATAATTTTTACATCAGTATTTCTTAAAATTAAATATGTGCAACTGCCAGAATTTTTTAATGCACAGATTTAGTTATGGTGGTAATTGTGATAAAAGCATTTATGGCTAAGTGGATTTCCTTCTAACCATATATGAAGCCTCAAACATTAATAAGAAAACATATGGTAAGTAGAAACTGATTTCTATAAAACCAGGCTTCATAAAATAGCATAGACTACAGAAATAATGAACACACTCTATTATATATATTTTTTTCAGATTTTCTTCAGTAGTATACAATCATTTTCACCCCAAATAAACAAACCAAAGTTTCTATTAAAAGAGTCTACACTGTAAAGCCTTGTAAACCACATATGTTGATTATTCTTTTCAAAACCTCTTTGAAAGAAATAATTATATCCTTGGATGAATATCTAAATGTGTTTTTTCCAATATGCTTAAAGGGGAACAACTTATTCTGAAGTTTTGACAGTTTCCATTTTTATAATCAATTTCACTTCAGTCGCATTACTGACAGCAATTCTTAAAACAACTTAATATTTGTCAATCTGTGTAAATATGCTTGAGCTGAGAAATGTGCAATGCTTATCTTAAGTGGATTAATCATTTTATTTTCAACAAGAAAAGCATACTTACTGTCAAGGAGGCAGTAAAGTTAAGTCCTAATTGAATCTACTTCAAAAGAAAAAGAGAAGAAAAAAACTTTCCATTTAAATCAGTTGAAAGCTTTAATTATTCAACTGACCCGAGACAATGAAACTTGGTTACACTATTCCTGGGGACCTTTGCATCTTTCCTCAGAAAGCCCCCATAGATCTTTCATTGCACTAACTTCCAGCCCTCGGCTGCCTTCTCAGGCACTATGGATCAAGCTGCATATTAATGAGTAAAAGCAGCCGGAATATGGGAAACTCAGCCAAAAATCCTAGGACAGACAAGAAAAGAGCCCACTATTTTCAAGAAAACATCTTTGAAGAGTTCTGGGCTCCCAGAAGTCAGGCCAAAACAGAGAAACTGCCTTTGGATGGGGATAAATAAGTTTGAGCTTTGCCCACAGGGGATGGTAAAAGACTTTTCTTCTTTTTTTGTACCATCTGTTTTAATAAAGTTAAATCTGGGTTACAGCAGATTCATACTTACATCAGAATTACTTGACTTGTTTGGAGATACAACAAAATCCATAGTGTTAGGAATCAAGAACCTGAAGGAAATTTGTTTGTTTTTTTTTTTATTTTAGGGGCCATCTGGAAATACTGTCAAATTACTTCTTTTCTCTACTTACTCCTGGGAGCAATTACGGATATTCCCTGGAAATATCTTTAGGTAAAACACATTACCTAAAAACTTGAGGATGTGGCACAAAGTAGTCACCACAACTCCCATACAACAACTTTCATTCACGGACTAAAAAAAAACAATTGATGTATACAACCTTCTCATTTTAACTATTTTAAAAAGAATTTCAGCTTTTTGTCTGAAATGCTATATTTCATCATAAATACTGATAAAGTTCTGTCAGTATGTCAAAACCTCATCACCATATTGCACAGACTGTAATCTCACAGGGAAATGCAAGCAACTCTAACTTTGGATTTTTGGTGTTACCATGCATATTGGTGAAGCATCACATCTTTCTGGCTTCCCCCTTCTGAATGATCTGTAGGTCTTCTTGTCTATACCACATTTCGATTAGGTTTCCTCTCTCTTTCAGCATCTTGGTGTTCATCTAGTCTTTACCCTCCACATATACTTATGGAAATCCTGAGACCAAAAGTTTCGTAACATTACAAAGTGACAGAGAGAGTGAAAGAAACCGAGTATTCTGACTTTTAGACCAGAGCAACCAAGTTTATTCTGTGATTTCTGAATACTTCTTAGTATTTTCACAGCACCTATTAAAATGCCTAGCACACAGTAGGCATTTAAAAAATACAGTTAACCCTTGAACAACTCGGGTTTGAACTAAGTGGGCCCACTTATATGCAGATTTTCTTCCCCTCTGCCACTCCTGAGACAGCAAGACATCCCCTCCTCTTCCCCTTCTTCCTCTTCTTCCTCAGCCTACTCAACACAAAGATGATGATGAAGGGCTTTACGATGATCCACATCCACTTAATGAAGAGTCGATATATTTTCTCTTTCTTATGATTGTCTTAACATTTTCATTTCTCAAGTGTACTTTATTGTAAGAATACAGTATATAATATATATAATACATAAACTATGTATAAATCAACTGTTTGTTATAGGTTAGGTTTCTCATCAACAGAAGGTTGTAGTAGCTAAGTTTTTGGAGAGTCAAAGTTACATGTAGAGTTTCGACTGCACAGGAATCAGTGTCCCTAACTCCCAAGTTGTCTGAGGGTAAACTGTACTTACTGGCTGATAAAACAAGAACCACCTTTAATCTTAAGCCTATTCAAACACATGGACTGATAGCTAACAGACTGAATTCTCTAAACATATACAAACCGTAAGCTTTGCTCACAGCAATGGCAATGATTTCCTAACTGATAAATAATGTTTCCAAAATCTCACAGATCTGGTCAAAAATAGAATGAAAAAGCTAAAGGAAAACAAAACAGTTCACCCACCCCAAAGCCAATTTCAGTTGATGACCCATCTTAACTGAAAGAAAATGGCGATAGGGGAACTCCTCTGCTTTCAGCATGAGCTACCCAAACTACGTAACTACCCAAACCACCCATTGCTGCCTTTCCAGGAATATCTTACGCATCCTTTCCCCCACCCTTAGAGGATAAAGTGTCCCTTATTCTTTGCTGTGTCTGGCCTGTGAAGCTACGGAGCCCCTTCCTAGTCTTATTCAAAAAAATAATCCCTCATTCTCTGTCCTCACCTCCTCCCTCTCTCCTATCTTCAATTTCTATAAGTATTTCAATGCTTCTTTCACATTAAAGGTTTTATTGTAACGGAGTAACAGGTAAACTTCTTAATCAAGTATTCTGACTGGATGCCACCACCTTCTTAACTCCCATTTCCCCTCAGTTGACTACAGTTTGGCTTCTACTCCGCAGACTCCAAATAATTGCTTTTGAGAAGAGCTTTATATTCTTAACTGCCAATCCAAATGGGTATCCCTGACACCTTAGTTATGGCTTCTCTGGGACTTCCCACTCCGCTGGCTACTCTTCTTCCTGAAACTCTAACCACAGCTATATTAACACCATCTCTACTCTTCTGGTGGCTGTTTTCAGTCTTCACAATGGTGGTAGTTCTCTCTTTCGGAATCAGTTGCCTCTGAAATTGACTAAAATTCATGGAAAGTAAATTTTCCCTAAGACCCAAATTCTGCTTTTTTCTCATGTTTTATAAGCTCCCATTGAATAATCTCAACACCATCACAATTTCAAGTATCATCTATTCACTGTGTGCCTCCAAATCAAATTCCCAGCTCAGGTGTTCAGGTTATTGGCTACTAACGCATTCAAATAGATACAGAGGTCCTCTAAGCAACACATTCATCTTTCTCCCAAAACTCTTTAGTTTCCTGAATAGGCTATGCTCTCAGACCTTAAAGAACTTGGTATATTTCTTATTCTAAGACATGTTGCCCTTGACCGGGTATGGTGGGTATGGGTGGGCTACAAACATTCTTTTTTTTTTTAGAGTTGGAGTCTCACTCTGTTGCCCAAGCTGGAGTTGCAGTGGCATGCTCATGGCCACCGCACCCTCGACCTGCTGGGCTCAGGTAATCTTTCTGCCTCAGCCTTCCAAGTAGCTGTAAGTACAGGCGTGTGCCACCATACCCAGCTAATTTTTTTATTTATTGTAGAGACAGGCCTCACCAAGTTGCCCAGGCTGGTCCTCTCACCTCAGCCTACTAAAGTGCTGGGATTACAGGCTTGAGTCACCGCCTCCAGCCTTACAAACATTAATTCCCTTCTCACTCTCCATCTACCACCATAAAGGCTTTATTTTTCTTTAATATACGTTCTCAGCCTCCTTTGAAGCTAAGAACAGCCAAGTAACCCAGTTGTTGTTGACAAGACACAGAGAGAGAAGTCTTCTGGTGGGACATGGGTGAGGATCTTCTAGAAAAGAGAAAAATATTTCTTAGTAGATTAAAGTAGAGAATATGTAATAGAAGATGCTACCCGACCTTTGCTCTCCAAATTCAGTCCTCAAATTCCTGCTTTTACACAGTCCTACATGAGTTCCCAAGAATAAAAAGCCCATATAACTAATATACCCAAATCATATACCTTACAAAGGACTTATATGAACAACATATACAGAACTCCTACCACTTTGGAAAAAGATAGATTGGTAATTCCTTATAAAGTTAAATATACACTGACTTTTTGACCCACTAATCCCACTCCTAGGTATTTACTCAAGAGAAGCAAAAACAGTATGTTCATCCAAAGACTTGTACACAAGAGCTCATAGTAACTTTATTCATAAAAACTTTGAACTGGAAATAATCCAAATGTTAACAAGAGAATGGATAAACAAAGTTAGGAGTGTTCATACAATTAAATATTACCCAGCAATAAAAAGGAATTAACTACTGATACATGAAACAACATTAATCTCAAAGATATTATATTGAGTGAAAGAAGCCCTCCCAAAGAGTATATGCAATATGATTCTATGTATATGAAGGCCAAAACTCAACATGTGGTGATATAATTCAGAATAGTAGGTGCCTCTCATCAGTGTGGGGAGTTGTTTGCTGGATAGAGCCACAAGGGGGAACTCAGGGAAGTTTTTAAGATCATGGATATTCTATATCTTAATTTGGATTGTGGTTGTTTGTGAGTACAATTGCCAAAGACTCATCAAATTGTCCATTAAGATCTGTGCATCTCACTGTTTGTAAATTAAACCTCAATAAAAGTAATTTTAAAAAAGCAAACAATAAGAACGAAGTCAACCAGGCACGTACCAAGCACCAGGAGCTGGGTTGTTACCAACTCAAAACAGTCACAAGGATAAAGTTAAAGAAATCGCATTAGCTGAGTCCTGCTACCTTTTTCCATTTCACCCTCTCTTCCTTCCCTATTTCTTTTCATTCTGATTTCAGATCAATCTAAATTATTTGCAAATTGCTTGAGAAATATTTTCTCTTCCTCTATCAACCTCCAAAAACCTGAAGTAGTAACAAATTTTATTTCTCTAACATATCATTTCAGACTACAAAAAGAATGAAAAAATGTAAGGTATCGTGTTTACATATAACAAATGAGTTTTTTAAAAAAAATAGTCTGTCCAGTAGATATCTCATTAAATGTCTTCTTGGAAACTATATTATGCTTTCAAATTCATATAAAAATCAATTTTTAAAAAATAGGAATTTAGAGAATCAAATCAAATGTTTGAGTGGTCAGTACTTGGCTAGAGTCTGTTACAGAGCGCCTAATTCTATAAGAATTTACATTTCTCCTCAAATGTAAGGCTCAAACAAACACTTGGTACATTATAATAGATACTACAATTTTACACATGACAAATAGAAAAAACAAACCTGAGTGAGTCAGAAAAAGTCTTCGAAGGGAACATAGAACTTGAACATACCCTTACAAAATGTTCTTGACTTAAGGTGGAGATGACGGGGAAGAACAATTCGAGTGGAAAGAATGACACAGGCAAAAAAAAACAAACAAAAAACACTTCAAGTAAGGAACGTGTGTAAAACATAGGACTGGTGTGCAGGCTCCACTGAATGGACTAGGAATCGTGGAAAATCAGACTGAATAAAGAAATAACATGGTTCCAGACTATAGTGAGAACCATGAATTTAGGCAAAGGAGTTCAGACTTGGTAACAAAGAGTCAGTGTAAAGTTTAAGAAAATGAAAGGGTAGAGTTTTGGAAAATTGAGTCTGGCAACAAGGCAGAGGAGAACACAAGCGATGGGGAGAGTGGCTCAGGCAGCTGGAGGGAGGTAGTCATTAGTGGGAAGATCCAAGAAGAGGCTAAGACGGTAATCTAGACACAAGGAGATAAGGGCTAGGGTCTCTGAGGGGAAGAGATAAAAAAAAAGGAAACGAAAGAGTTCAAAGAAATTTTAATTAAAGGGTAATCATTCCCAAAGCATTTGACTCTAAGATTCCTTTAAATATTGGATCTGCTTCATAAACATACTTAAACACTTAAGTGGTTATTTTCAAAAGGCTGAAGTACAGGGATAGGTAAGCTTAAAATATCAGGTAGAAGATGTCTCAAAGATGAAAACAAAGCAAACCAAAACTTTAGCTATTAAGCGAGATGATTTTTTTTTTTTAATTAGCAGCAGCTACCATTTATTGAGAGCCTACCGTGTATCAAGCACTGTGCTAGGTCTTCTGCCGACGTCATTTATATTCCTCCCAATTCTGTAGAAATAGATATCATTGGTTCCACTTTTATTTATTTTTGAATACTTTATTTTTTAAAAAGGTCTTGTGGCTATGTTGCCTAGGCTGGTCTCAAACTCCTGGACTCAAGCAATCCTCCCGCCTCTGCCTCCCATAGTGCTGGGATTACAGTGTGAGCCACCACACCTGGCCAAGCCTTTAATTTTTTTTTACAGCAGTTTTAGGTTCACAGTAAAATTGAGAGGAAGGTACAGAGACTCCTCACAAACCTCCTGTCCCGACACACGCACAGCCTCCTCTGTTATCAACACCCCCCCCCCCCACCAGAGGGGTACATTTGTTATGACTCATGCACCTACTTTGAAACATTATTACCACTTGGAGTCCATAGTTTCCATCAGGGTTCACTCTTGGTAGTGTACATTTTATGAGTCTGGACAAATGTATAATGACGTGTAGCCACCATTATTTTTTTGAGTTGGAGTATCACTCTGTCACCCAGGCTGGAGTGCAGTAGCACACTTCCAGCCAGCGCAGCCTCAGCCTACTGGGCTCAGGTGATCCTTCCGCCTCAGTCTTCCAAGTAACTGGAACTACAGGTGTGCACAACCACACCTGGCTAATTTTTTAGTTGATTGTAGAGATGAGGTCTCGCCAAGTTACCCAAGCTGGTCTCAAGCCCCTGGGCTCAGGCAATCCTCTAGCCTCAGCCTCCCTAAGTACTGGGATGACAGGCTTGAACCACCACGCTCAGCCTGCCACCATGTTTTTAAGTGGGGAAAATAAGTCTCACAGAATTAAGTAATTAACCTGAATAAAAAAGCACATCTCTAAAAACTGGCAGAGCCAATATTCAAAAACTCATACTCATTTATATATGTTTAAAAACTATATGTGTTGCATAAGATGAAAAGATACCTGCATTAGCACCTAGACAACCTTGGGCACACAGTATGCCTGAAATAAATACATCTCAGTGATCAACATTATGGTATAATTAGGTACCATTTTAACAGAATCAGAGGATTTACCCTTTCAACAAAGGTAAGCATCTCAAGTGCCTTCAAAACAGACTGATTGTATCTTGGGATTTTGAAATGTATTTTGGCTATTTAAGAATTTTATATTTTTACTAATAAAAAGAACCTATTTCTCAAATGTGTATTAGTCATTTTAAAAAGGAAACCATAGAACAAGACTACAAAAAATTTTCAAAAGCTTTTATTTTCAAATTAATATTCAATAAGAAGCAATTTCTTCCAAAGTATCAAGTAGTCAGTTACAAATTCATCTGTATTAAAAAGCTTAAAAACGTGCCGGGCTCGGTGGCTCAGCCTGTAATCCCGCACTTTGGGAGGCTGAGGTGAGCGGATTGCCTGAGCCCGCGGGTTCGAGACCCGCCTGGGCAACTTGGCGAGACCTCATCTCTACAATAAATCAAAAACTAGCCGGGCGTGGTAGCGCGCGCCTGTAGTTCCAGCTACTTGGAAGGCCGAGGCGGAAGGATCGCCGGAGCCCAGCAGGTCGAGGCTGCGATGGCCGGGAGCAGCCACTGCACTCCAGTCTGGGCGACAGAGTGAGACTCCAACTCAAAAAAAAAAAAAAAAAAAAGTATAAATCAGATTATGTTACCACTCTACTTCAAGTCCTTTCTGAGAGCTTCCTAGTGGATTAAAAAAAAAATTCCAAACAACTTGTCACAGCCTTCAAAGTCATGATCTTGCCTCCAACTACTCAACTGGTCTCATCTTGAGCCTCTGTCTTACTTGTGATTCCAGAACAGGCCAAGCCCATTCCCACTGTAGGGCTGTTCCCTCTGCCTAGATACTCCTGCCCAGACAGGCACCGGATGGCTGACGTCCTGAAGTCCCAGTCTCCAGTCAGATATCAGCTCCTTGAAAAGGCCTTCCTTGACCACTTAGCCAATGTTAACTCTCCCACCTCATTCTCTACTCTATCACTTTTTAAAACATTCTCCTAATAAACTTTAACACTAGGCAAAATTGCCTTATCTGTTTGTTACACACTTATCATCTGACTTCCCTGCTAGGAAGAGAACTTCACTAATGAACCTCAGGAAATGCCATTTAGGTCAGGTGTGGTGACTCAAGCCTGTAATCCCAGCACTTTGGGAGGCCGAAGTGAGGGAATTGCTTGAGCCCATAGGTTCAAGAACAGCCTGGGCAACTTGGTGAGACCTCACCTCTACAATAAAATTTTTTTAAAAAATTAGCCAGGTGTGGTAGCAAGCGCCTGTAGTTCTGGCTACTTGGAAGGCTGAGATGGAAGGATTTCCTGAGCCCAGCCTGGGTCGGACTGAGACTCCAACTCAAAAAAAGAAAAAAAAGAAAGAAAGAAAGAAAAAGAAAAAGAAATGGCCGGCATCTACAATAGAAGAGATGTCTTGAATAAATATAAAAATGAGACCTGGTGTGGTAGCTCACACCTGTAATCCCAGCTTGAGCCCAGGAGTTCAAGATCAGCCTGTGCAACATCATGAGACACCCCATCTCTAAAAAAAAAGGTGGCATGCGCCTGTAGTACCAGCTACTTGGGAGGTGGGAGGATCACCTGAGCCCAGGAGGTCAAGGCTGTGGCAAACCATTATGCCACTGCACTCCAGCCTGGATGACAGAATGAGACTCTGACTCAAAAAAATATAAGATAATCAAAAAAAGTAAATGCACAATTCTCTCTCTTACTACCACCTTGCACCGCCTTCCTGCTTTGGGAGACTTTTTTTTTTTTTTTTGAGTTGGAGTCTCACTGCTGGGCTCCAGCGATCCTTCCGCCTCAGCCTTCCGAGTAGCTGGAATTACAGGCACGCGCTACCACGCCCGGCTAATTTTTTTTGATTTATGGTAGAGATGAGGTCTCACCAAGTTGCCCAGGCGGGTCTCGAACCCACGGGCTCAGGCAATCCGCTCACCTCAGCCTCCCAAGGCGCGGGATTACAGGCTGAGCCACCGAGCCCGAGCCCGGCTTGGGAGACTTTTTAATTCAAGCTAAAAGCAGAAGTTGTCTGAAGCCAGCCTATCCTCTCTTTCATGAAGAGCTCACGAAGTTGAGGAACAGAAGTTCTGGGCTTGGGGAGCTGGAGAGAGAGGGGCCTTACTTTGGGGAGAGGAGGATTTCCTCCAGCAGAGGGAGACCTGCAGGTTTGTGAGTGATGGACCCTAGACACATGCCCTTGCCCATCTCTGGGTTCACTCGGGGTCTAGGGAGTTGCAAAATAGTGGAGGGGGATGAGAAAGAGCTTCACGACGGGTGCTGGACAGCAGACCCCAAGCGTGGAAACCAGGCATGAGCATCCTGCACCCTGAGAGGCACAGAAGTTCAGAGCTCAGGCTTCAGGTACTCACCTGAACCTGGACAAGGCCTATGGATCAGTCCCCAAGTCTCTCCAACATCCGGGTAACCTGGGAAGCCTAGAGAATGGAGAAGCTACAAAAATAACAGATTGGGTTTCCTAAAGCCTGATAGAGTAGGAGCTTAGAGTTGGGCTTTGTTAGGGTACAGACGGACCAGGTGAGGGTGGAGAGGCACAGGGAGGCGCGCAGCACTGCCAGGGCTGGCAAGCCGGAGGTGCGCACCGGCAACCCAGAGACCCAAGTAGATTGCAAAGAACTGCGACACACAGAGGTGAGAGAGGAAGAGACTTATTTCAGAAAAGTTCACCCCCCACAGACAGGGAGTGGGCCTACATTCTAGGTGAGTGTGGCCGCGTAGCCCCCCAGAGTCCTGACTTAAATCCTTTTCTTGGAGATGTTGCACGTGACTGCCGTGATTGCTGTGACATCCTTATTGACCACCTGTGCATGTCTTGGAGAACCTGTGACACAGAGACCCCTAATGTCTGCCCACATTCCCACAGCCCCTAGAGAAAGGATTCCAGTGCTCCTTCACCTCCCCAAACGACATTCCTTAGAGCTAATGGAGGGGGCACTTCCCCTTATCTCCTAGACATTCCCAGTGGGTAGCTTTGAGGGATCCTTTGCTTCCCTGTGGATAGTGCCCAACTTACTGGAAGATCGAATCCCCACCTGCTCTCTCTCTGAGCGGTTATAACTTTTGTAATTACAAGTTTCATGACTTTTACAGTCCTTGCCCAATGCATGATGTCTTAGGCCTTGTAAACTCCCTTTACTCTAGGCACGCTTGATTGCCACTATGAGATACCTCTGATACCTGGAAGTCTGTT
>CAUYQG010237703.1:0-11125 GCA_963574415.1 Tarsius wallacei | reverse complement strand
GACCAGCCTGGGCAACTTGGTGAGACCTGTCTCTACAATAAATCAAAAAATAAAGCCGGGCATGGTAGTGCATGGCTGTAGTTCCAGCTACTTGGAAGGCTGAGGCGAAAGGATTGCCGGAGCCCCGTAGATTGGGGCTGCAATGGCCGTGAGCATGCCACTGCACTCCAGCATGGGTGACAGAGTGAGACTCCAACTTAAATAAATAAATAAATAAATGGAGAAGGAGGGAATAGAGGGATGGGTGGGGGCTCGGGACGATCAGGGAAGTAACACATTACATAAAGCACGAAGTGGGGCCCGGTCCACGTGAGACCCATCTGGGTTTGCCAACAGAGCTTATCCAAGTGAGGCTGCCTCCCTCTCACAGAGGCTGGGGACAAGCCCTATCCTCAAGGGTTGGCCGGAACAAACTGTAAGTTCTTCTGGCAGCCTCGAGCTCCCTCAGGCCAGCACTTTAAGGGGGGACAAGGTCATTCTAGGGATGCGGCCTTGAGCTGTTAGAAACTATGTCAGTGTCTGTTCCAGTCTTTATAGGCCAAGGCTGAGTCTGTCAAGAAAGGACTCGGAGGAGGCTTCCTGGAGTTTGGTCAAGGAAACAGTCACAGTCAGGGGGTGACCCCAGGAAGAGGAAGGAACTTTGCCCCGGGGGATTAGGGACTGAGGGAAGCCAGGGAAGCCTTCTCAGTTGAGGCTGGGGTGGCCCCAAGGAGAGGAAGGAACCTTACCCGGGGGATTAGGGGCTGCAGGAAGTCAGGGAAGCCTCCTCAACTGAGTCTCATGAGATGGCTGTGAGACAGCCAGGTGAGGAGGAGGCAGCAGGTGGAAAAGGGCATTCCAGGCAAAGGGAGAAGAATAGCCGTACCTGCAAAGGCTCAGTGGTAAGGAGCGGCATCAGGGGCAGAGTCTGCCAGTCTTCAAGAGAAAAGGAGTGGGGGACGGTCACCGGGGGCAGTGCCCAGGTTCCTGGCTGAGCTTCTTGTTAATACCAAATCTCATCATCTAAGGGACCATCGCTGTAGGATGCACCTTTCTCTTAGGTACCACTGAGGAGATAACACCGGCAATAAATTTTGCCAACGTTTCATCATAAACTTTTTATTTATTTATTTATTTTTTGAATTGGAGTCTCACTTTGTCGCCTGGGCTGGAGGGCAGTGGCACGCTCACAGCCACCACAGCCTCAACCTGCTGGTCTCAGGAGATCCTTCCACCTCAGCCTTCCAAGTAGCTGGAACTACAGGCATGCGCCACCATGCCCCACTAATACTTGGATTTATTGTAGAGATGAGATTTCACCAAGTTGCCCAGGCTGGTCTCGAACTTGTGAGCTCAGGCAATCCTCTCATCTCAGCCTCCCAAAGTGCTGGGATTATAGGCGTGAGCCACTGTGCCCAGCTTATCATAAACTTTTTAAAGCTTCCTGGGAAATTTAAAAGAACTGTACCATTAACACACATACAGCCACCACCCAGATGCTACTCTCTCACCTACCGTGCTTGTCTTACCGTGTATCTATCCCTCGATCCACCCATGAATCCATCTTTTTTTTTTTTTTTTTTTTGAGTTGGAGTCTCACTCTGTCACCCAGACTGGAGTGCAGTGGCGCTCCCGGCCACCACAACCTTGACCTGCTGGGCTCCGGCGATCCTTCTGCCTCAGCCTTCCAAGTAGCTGGAACTACAGGCGGACGCTACCACGCCCAGCTAATTTTGATTTATTGTAGAGATGAGGTCTCGCCAAGTTGCCCAGGCAGGTCTCGAACCTGCGGGCTCAGGCAATCCACTCACCTCAGCCTCCCAAGGCGCGGGAGAATCCATCTTTTTAAAAATGCATTTCAGAGTAGCTGACAAACATCGTTCTAAGCACTTCACCGTGCATATCATTAACTATGGCTGAATGTGTGTTTATGGTTCCTTTTTTTGCAGGTGAAATTTACAAAGAGCGAACCGCACACATCTTGAGCAAACATTGGCTAATAGTTGACAAACGCAGACACGTGTGTAAGCCAGACCCCTTCAAAGATGTAGAATCCCAGAAAGTTCCCTCGTGCCCTGTTCCAGCCAGTCCCCACCCCCTTTTCTCATTAGTTTTGTCTCCTCTAGAACTTCACAGGAGTGGAATCGGATGGTGTGTCCAACATCATGCCTTTGAGACCCATCCAGGTTGGGTAGAGAAGTCCGTTCCTTTTTATTGCTGAGTGGTTTCCAGGGTGTGGGCATCCTACAGTTTGTTCAGCCATCTGCTGTTGATCCCCACCTGTGTTTCCAGTGTTTGGCTGTTATTGACAATAAAAGGTCATTGACATTGACTTTTAAGACACATTCGGATCTCAGGGATGTGCAGATGAGAAATACAGTACAAGCTCACGTGATTGGGCACTTACCGCCTACAAGGTATGTGCTTCACGCTCACTTAGCCTTTACAGCATCCCCAGGTAGGTTTTTACTCCTGTTTTAGGAAAGAGGAAACTGAGGTGAAAAGAGGTTAGATCACCTGCCTGAAATCAAACAGCAAAATAGAGGAGGCAGGAGCCAGACCCAGGTAGCCTGGATCCAGAAGCCAGGTTCAGCACCACGGGGCCACCCTGCCCTAGAGGGGAGGGGGACTGCCCACAGGCCCTGTCTTACCCTGAGAGGGCACTGCTGGTCACTTCTTTCTGGGGATCCTGAAAAATCCAGGTCTGGCGAGGGGGTGCCCTGCCCTAGAGTGCAGAGAAGACTCAGGAAGCCCCTTAGAAAGAACGCCCAAACCCACCCAATGCCCAGGCAGCCATGATGGGCATCAGTGCTTTGGGATCAGGGCCGCCCCCATCCCCACAGGACCTCAGGACCCTCCGGATAGAGTCAGGATGAAATGGACCCCTGCCCTCCATCCTCACTGAATAAACAACTCCAGCTCCCACCACTGTGCATGTGTCATCCCTCTGCCTGGAGCCCCCTCCTCCTGCATCTTCTGGCAGACTTCTCTTTAACCCTCAAGACCCAGCTCAAAGCTCATCTCTGCAAAGCCTCCCGTGTAAGTGGCCTCTCCCCCTTTTGTGCCACCTCCAAAGCAGCGCCCGTGGTGTCATCCTGTCACTGCCCAGAAGCCAAAGGCCACCAAGGGCACACACAGCTAGAGTCAGAGTTATGGACTCATGGTGACAAGGGACACCTTGCACCCTGGGACTGTGGGGTCTCTAGAAGAGGGGTCAGAAAGGGCTGACCACAGGAAGTGCACTTTGGTTAGGGGCTTTGGGGAAGGGTTCGAGGAAATGAGGCTTTATTTTTTATGGATGCTGTCAGGAAGGAGGTTCAATTCTTGACGTGGTTGTTATTGTTGTTGTTGTTGTTGTTGTTTTCAAAGAGTCAGGGTCTTGCTCTGTCACCCAGACTTGAGTACAGGGGCTAGATCATAGCTCACTGTATCCTCGAACTGCTGGGTTCAAGCTATCCTCCTGTCTCAGCCTGCCAAGTAGCTGGGACCACAGGTACGCTCCACCACATTTTTAAATCTTTTTTTTTTTTTTGGTAAAGACATTAAGAGACAGGGTCTTGCTATGTTGCCCAGGCTGGTCCCAAACTCCTGGCCTCAAGCGATCCTTCCACCTCGGCCTCCCAAAGCACAGGGATCATAACCGTGCCTAGCCTTGACTGTGCATCTCTGTAAGTCTCATCTAGGAGGAGAGAATAATGGGCTGGTGCTCTGATTGGTCAGAAAGTGACAGTGGGCGGGTATTTGGTATTTGTGAGCTTTGCATGGTGGTTTTTTTTTCCCCCCTCTGTGGTTGAATAGGTTTTCAGACTAGTTTTGGTTTTTGTCTGACTTCACCATGGTCACAGAGTGGGCTTGGGTGACACGGCCAACTGCAAGCTTGTTTATATCCAACAAGAGAAGGCCAAGGTGTGGCCTTGAGTGTCCGGGGCTACTTTCACTCCCTCAATCCTCTATGGTCGTGTCTGCTCTCTTGTCCAGCTCCCCACAGCCAGTTGGGACCATGATCACAGGAAGGGCCGGGTTCAGAGTGAGCATTCACCCCAGGTAGGTAGACATGGATCAGAGGCAGTTGTCAGATGTCCCTTCTCTGGCCTTTGTTTTGCCACCAGCCTTCCAGATGACCTTGAGCCTCTATTTTCCTGATCTGCAAAATGGAAAGAAGAATTAACCTAACAGGACATGGTTCTGAGCACTTGTGTACCAGGTACCGTACTCAGTGCTCAGTGCTCTCTGCGCATCAGTCTCTGTTTCTCCCTCAAAACAGCCCACAAGCAGGGGCTGCAGCAGAGGGTACCCTAAGAACACGACTTTCTAAAGACCAGAGCCCTTGGCAAACTTGCCAATCCTTTAGTATTCCATGGGAACCTTAAAAATCCTGACTCCAGCCAGGCATGGTGGCTCATGCTTATAATCCCAGCACTTTGGGAGGCCAAGGCAGGAGTATCACTTGAGGCCAAGAGTTCAAGACCAGCCTGGGCAACATAGCAAGACCCCCAGATCCACAAAAAAAATTAAAAATAAAACAATTAGCTGGGCGTGGTGGTGCACGCCTATAGTCCAGCTACTCAGGAGGCCTAGGTGGAAGGATCGCTAGAGCCCAGGATGGAGGTTGAGGCTGTGGTGAGCTGTGATCATGCCAGTGCACTCCAGTCTGGGTGACAGAGCAAACCCTGACTCAAAACAAAAATTTGTCAAAATTCATAGAACTCTAGACCCAACACCAGTGAATTCTGCCATAATTGAATGATACGTCCGCCGGGCGCAGTGGCTCAGCCTGTCAGCCCTCGCTTGGGGAGGCTGAGGTGCGTGGATGGCCTGAGCCCGCGGGTTCGAGACCCGCCTGGGCAACTTGGCGAGACCTCATCTCTACAATAAATCAAACAATCAGCCGGGCATGGTAGCGCATGCCTGTAATTCCGGCTACTCGGGAGGCTGAGGCGGAAGGATCGCCGGAGCCCAGCAGGTCGAGGCTGCAGTGGCCGGGAGCGGCCACTGCAATCCAGTATGGGAAACAGAGTGAGACTCCAACTCAAAAAAAAAAAAAAAAAAAGAATTATACATCAACAAACCGAAAAAGCACCCCAAAATATAGTCATACAGGACAGAGGGGAGAGGTGGACTACATATCTATACCTTTTGTGTGTGTGTCGAGAGGAAACGTAGCCTCACAGGCGCGTCGGTGGCCGTAACTGAAGGCTGGCAGCATTACCCACCATGCATTTGTAATCACAGAGATGTTCAGTGCGCAGATGTCCAGGAGCTGACCGCCAGATCTGAAGCTCAGCCTTCCTTCCTCTCTCACGTGCTCAGTCTCTTGCCCGCCTCTGCCCTCTCGGCCCCGCCCGCCCACCTCCTGGTACTGGACTTGAGATGCTCTATGGAATAACACCCCCATTCCTGGCCGCCCAAGAGGGAGGCCAACGCCCCAGCCTGCCAGCCTTGGAGGACTCCTTTGGGTCCTGTGTGCTGGATCTCAGTGGCCTCTTGTGGCCAGAAGTAGAATTATCACACGTTTAAAAGGATCCCAGTGGGGCCGAGGGCGTGGCTCTCCTATAATCCCAGCACTTGTGGAGCCCGAGGCAGGAGGACTGCTTGAGCCCAGGAGTTCGAGATCAGCCTGGGCAACGTTGCCAGACCTCATCTCTCTGAAAATCAAAATGTTAGTTGGGCGTGGTGGGCACCTGAAGTCCCATCTACTCGGAAGGCTGAGGCTGGAGGATCACCTGAGCCCAGGTGGAGGATGTGGTCAACTGTGATCATGCCACTGCACTCCAGCCTGGGGGCAGGGGAGAGGGAATTAGCTCAATCTTTTCAGCAGCACAAGTCAAAACTTAAAATGCACCCTCTGGCCCATCAACCCCCAAGATTCTGGGAATCTTTTTGCCAACACAGATTTCCTCTAGCTGTAAGTAAAAGAGACAAGAAGAATCGTCTCATATCCTCGTGTTACATGAAACCACAAGCACACACCAGCCAAATCCTGAATGTGGAACTGTCTGGAGGACAAAGAACCCAGTCTCTCCAACAAACGCCTCAAATACAGGCATAAAAACAGGGCGTGAGGAAACAACTGATCAAAGGAGACAACTGTTCAGAGCCTATCAACAATGTCATGTAGAGCCAATATTTGGGTCCTGGTTCAAAGGCACAACTATCAAAAGACTTTCATGAGATAATCAGGGAAATGGACCCTGACTGTGTGCTAGGTGACATTAAGGAACGGTTGTTAATCTTGGTATGGTGGCCATGTTAAAGGAAACACATTTTTCTTTTTTTTTCCGAGTCGGGATTTCACTCTGTCACTCAGACTGGAGTGCAATGGTGCAATCACAGCCCACTGCAGCCTTGACCTCCAGGGCTCAGGCAGTCCTTCTGCTTCAGCCTCCCCAGTAGCTGGGACCACAGGTGTGTGCCACCAGGCCAGGCTAATCTTTTTTTTTTTTTTTTGTAAAGACGAGGTCTCACGATGTTGCCCAGGCTGGTCTCAAACTCCTGGGCTCAAGTGATCCTCCCCGTCTTGGTGTCTCAAAGTGCTGGGATTATAGGCATGAACCACTGCACCTGGCCGTATTTTTCTGAGATATATATACTGAAGGACATATGGATGACATGAAATGATATCTGGAGTTTACTTTAAAAATATTCCTGCCGGGCTCGGTGGCTCAGCCTGTAATCCCGCGCCTTTGGGAGGCTGAGGTGAGTGGATTGCCTGAGCCCGCGGGTTCGAGACCCGCCTGGGCAACTTGGCGAGACCTCATCTCTACAATAAATCAAAAAAAAAATCAGCCGGGCGTGGTAGCACGTGCCTGTAATTCCGGCTACTTGGAAGGCTGAGGCGGGAGGATCGCCGGAGCCCAGCAGGTCGAGGTTGCGGTGGCCGGGAGCGGCCACTGCATTCCAGTCTGGGCGACAGTGAGACTCCAACTCAAAAAAAAAAAAAAAAAAAAAATATTCCTCCAGCCATTCTGGAGGCTGAGACAGGAGGATCCCTTTGAGACCAGGAGCTTGAGTCCAACCTGGGCAACACAGCGAGACCCTGTCTCTAAAAAAAAAGGAAAAAAAAGAAAAAAAAATACTTCTAACAGATGTCGGGGAGTGTAGCTGAAATAAGAATAGGAACATGTTAGTCATTGTTGAAACTGTGTGATGGATGCATGGAAATTCATTACATGTTTCTGTTTTGGGTACGTGTAAAAATATCCATAATTTATATTTTCAAAAATTTTAAGACGGGGTCTCACTTTGTTGCCCAGGCTGGTCTTGAACTGATGGCCTCAAGTGATCCTCCCGCCATGGCCTGCCAAGGAACTGAG
This sequence comes from Tarsius wallacei, assembly GCA_963574415.1. NCBI lineage: Eukaryota > Metazoa > Chordata > Mammalia > Primates > Tarsiidae > Tarsius > Tarsius wallacei. Next base: position 3,833 of record CAUYQG010237703.1, on the reverse strand, counting down.
ACTACAGGAGCTTGCCACAGTGCCCGTAAAACAGATTTTAACTGGCTAAAATGGTAACAGAAAAAACATGGCTGGGGTGGGGTCCTTGGCTGACGGGGGAGGGGTGTGTTTGGGGGTTTTGGGGAGTCAGTTCAGCCTTGGTCACCATGGTGGGGGGAGGAGAAGACAGATTCTAGACGAATAAAATTCTCCAAGGGGGGAAAGACAGAAGAAAGATACCATAAGAAGGAAGACAGGGCTGGGGGGTGGTGAAGGGAAGGTAGGCCCAGGTGCAGCTAACAGGTAAGCAGAGGTTTCAGAGGCCCCATAGACCTGGGTGAGGAATTCGGATTTTACTGGGGGGAGGATTCTATGGTCCCTGTGCCTTTCCAGGTCACTCTGAGTGATGTTTCCAGCAGGTTGGGGGAGTGGGAATGAGGAAACCAGATGGGAGTCCTCCTCCTACCCCAAGGTAAGAGATGAGGGTGCCCAGGATATGGATGGGGGTGGGCAGGGGGAGGTGGTCAGGTGCTAAATAGACTTTGGAAGTAGAATGTGCCTCGTTTACTGAAGGTGGGAGAGAATGAGGCAATGGCCAGACCATAGATAAGGACAGAACTCAGACCCACAATCTGCAGCAATCAGCATGGGAAACCCATCCACGGTCCACAACGCCTGCGTTAGGAAGCCAGACACACACACCCCCGCAGCCATCAGCCCCCAGCGGCCAGGTCTTGATTGATAACTGACAGCTTCCCTAGGTTTTGTCTTCATTTTCTATTTAGGACCAAAGGGAAAAAGATAAATATGTACTTGGGAGGCTGAGGAAGGAGGATTGCGTGAGGCCAGGAGTTCGGATCCAACCTGGGCAGCAGAGTGAGAACATCTTTTTAAAAAAAATGGCTGGGCTCGGTGGCTCACGCCTGTATTCCCAGCACTTTGAGGGGCTGAGGCGAGAGGATTGCTTGAGCTCAGGAGCTGGAGACCAGCCTGGGCAATATAGCGAGACCTCATCTCAATCAATCAATCAATCAATAACTTTTTTTTAATTAAAAAAAAAATTTTTTTTTTTTTTGAGTTGGAGTCACTCTGTCGTCTCACTCTGTCGCCCAGACTGGAGGGCAGTGGCCACTCCCGGCCACCACAGCCTCCACCTGCTGGGCTCCGGCGATCCTTCCGCCTCGGCCTTCCGAGTAGCTGGAACTACAGGCGCACGCTACCATGCCCGGCTAATTTTTGATTTATTGTGGAGATGAGGTCTCGCCAAGTTGCCCAGGCGGGTCTCGACCCCGCGGGCTCAGGCAATCCACTCACCTCAGCCTCTCAAGCGCGAGATTACAGGATGAATATGCACCCCTAACCAAAACCCTAGGATGCCTGTCTTCTAGCTAGCCGCCTCTAGCTGCCCTGTCAACAGCCTCCAACAGGGCTCTGCCTGCCTCTGAGTCTCTGCCAAACTGCCAGACAGACTGGTGGCCGCCTCCCCCACCACAGCGGGTGCTAAACAAATAGCCTCTGCCTGCTGCTCACTCCGGTGGTTTCTGTGCCTTTCCCAGGTGTGTGAGAGAGGAGGGGGCCCCTGAGTGAGACGGTGAAGGCTGGGTGTGGGGAGGGAGCGGCTTCAGGGAAACTGAGAACCTGCTGTGAGTTTTCAAGTTCAGAGATGTTCTTTCTGTCTCTGTCTGCCTCTCTCTCTGTGTCTCTGTCTCTCCTTCCCTCCCTCTCTCCCTGCCTCCCTCTCTTTCTCACTCTGTCTCTCTCTCTCTGTCTCCCTCCCTCCATTCCTCCCTATCTGCCTGCCTCCCTCCTTCTCCCTCTCTCTCTGTCTCCCTCTCATCCTCCCTCCCTCTCTCCTTCCTTCCCTCCTTCTCCCCCACCCCCCAAAAAGAGAGAAAATAAAGATAAAGTCAGCGATGTCTGGGAGATCGCCAAGCGGAGCTTCCAAGCGGAGCTTCCTGTCGAGGGAGGAACATTCTGGAGCTCAAGGGGGAGGTTTGGACAGAGGCAATTAACAGGAGAGTCAAACTGTGCTGGTCTTTCAAGCCTCAGGATCCCATGAGTTGAGCAGGGAGAGGGTGTGCAGAGAGAAGATGCGGATATGGCCCGGGGAAAACATGGAAGCACTCTTGGGCCTCGCCAACTGGGGAGTAATGCTTGAGAGGGGACAGGACAGCCAGAGAGTGGGACCCTTGCTTCTGTTCAATCTGAAGTGGCTGGGAACGTCTCCAGGATACTGAGGTGAAAAAGCAGGATGCAGAGGTGGGATCTCCATCGTGATGGAGTGAGGAACTCGGCAGACTCTCTCCCCAGCAAAATAACAGTTTCACTGGTTTATATATTATATATATATAATCAAAATCTCTGAAAATGGGCTGAGCATGGCGGCTGACACCTGTAATCCCAGCACCTTGGGAGGCTGAGGCAGGAGGATGGCTTGAGCCAAGTAGTTCACAGCCAGCCTGGGCAACATGGCAAGACCCACCCCACCCCCCACGTCTCTACAAAAAATTAAAAAATTAGCCAGGTGTGGTGGTGTGCGCCTGTTGTCCCAGCTGCCTGGGAGGCTGAGACGGGAGGATCACCTGGGCCCAGGAGGTTGAGGCTACAATGAGTTGTGATCATGCCACTGCCCCCCAGCCTGGGTGACAGAGTGAGACTCCAACTCAAAACAAAAATCAAAACAGGGCCTGCTGCCACCTGACTCCAACCCATCCTACTCTACTCTACTCTACTCTACCCTACCCTATTCCAGTGTTCCTTTATGGAGCAATCATGTCCAAGAAAAGGCAGTTCCCACCCAGCTCAGGTGGAGTGGCCCAGAGCTTCTGCCCAGAAAGGAGACAGGCCCAAGGACAGGAGCTCAGCAGTTGTACCTGACGGGACTGATTTTATTGGGAACCAAGCCTTGAGAACTCCATACCTAAAGGGAGATCTCACAGACCTTGGTAGAAATTGGCAAAGCTTCTAGAAGTTTGAGAGAGAATCAGGCAAAGAGCAGCCATGAAAAGCCCTCTAGGGTCACAGATGACTTGGGCAGGGTCAGATGGCCTGTGCGTCTGCATTAGGCTGCACCCACTCGGGAGCAATCACAACAGCACACGGGGTGGGCTCGAGACATTCCCCACATGCACCCAGATCCATCCTCACAGGCGCAAGGGGCTTAACATAAGCTCTGACCAGCAGGGACGGAATAATAAGCTGCTCCAACCCAGCGGTGACTCCCAGGATGCCGGGCTTAAAGATGATGTCACAGCCATGCCTGGCCATCTGGAAGACTGTGTCTGGCCCAGGCTGCGCCCTCTCAGGAGAGATCACAGGGAGTGTGCCAAGCCACTAGTCTCTGGCTGACCTCTGGGGCAAAAAGGGGACAATCTCTGAGCGGTGACAGCAGCCTCCAAACCACACACACATCCAACACTAATAAACATCCAACTGTCCAAGAAGCTTAAGCACAGCCTTTGGCCACTAAGTGACTTATGCTGACCCAGGAAGACCCCGAGGTAGTCAGGTTAAAAGGTGAAAACAGGGGAAAATCTGAGCCAGAACATGAGAGGCTGCACTGTGGGATGGGAAATTGATGGTAGAACTGACCCCTCAGAATTTTTCAGTCAAGTCACAAAGCAAATAAGCAACCAAGCAAACAACAACAATAACAGCAAACTCCCTTGGGGGGAGGGAGGAATCAGTGTCTGGAATTGCTATAATATATAATCTAAAATATCTAGCTTTCAAGACAAAATTACGAAACATGCAAAGAAACAGGATAGCATGACCCATATACAGGCTTCACTACCAAGCACTTAATGAACACCAATTCTTTATTTCTTTATTTATTTTTGAGTTGGAGTCTCACT
>CAUYQG010237702.1:0-11293 GCA_963574415.1 Tarsius wallacei | reverse complement strand
ACCTTGAAACAATTATTATAATACTGTAAGAAAGGAATTGGCAGTAGTAGGAAACTGTCAGGGGCACAGGGGTGGGATTGGCAGTTGAGGGAAACTGCTAGGGGAGGGAGGGGCATACTTCATCAACAAGGGTACCTGCATAATCAACGTTTGTAGACTTAACCCTGAATTGTACCCCACATCTCTATAATTAAAAAAGGGAAACCAAAAAAAACAAAGACGTGGGGTACAGTTCAGCATATATACCTTTTATAATACCCTTAGTTCCCTTCCCTTCTTTCTCACTTAACTTTTTTTTTTTTGAGTCAGGGTCTCACTGTTTCCTTTTAGTTGTTTTATGTTACCAAATCATGTTATAAATAATTTATAGAAGAAAAATGTCAGTAAATTTTTGTAAATTCCAACAAAAATTTAAATATAACAAACCTCTTTTTATCAAATAAATATTAGGGCACAAACATAGTAAAAATAAAAAAAAATTGTTCACTCACTGATTCTTTGAGTTTGGAAAATTTCATCTAGAATATCACTTTCTGAAGATTCATGGTCTGAGATTTAAACTTAAATGATCAATTTTACTATCAGAGTTTAGAGTGCTCTTATCTGTCTCTTTGCATTCATCTTCTTATTTGCCTGATAACTGTGAAAGATCTCTCAATCTCTTCTTTTTACCATTCTGGGCAGAAAATGAAAAATTCTAAATTCTCAACTGTGTTCAACAAAAGCTAAAAGCAGGCTACAATGGTACCTTGTCTTCTTTTATTTCTTCTTTAAAGGTGATTAAAACACTGAGCACAGCAATAAGAAAGTCAAAGAATGACAATTTTTCTCACTGTGGCATCATCTTTCTAAGAAGCTTCTGTTTTCTTGTTAATTTAATTTTTAGGATAGTTGGGAATAATTGATAAGTAATGAATTAATTCCTAAAATGATATAATAGCAAAAGTGCTTCTAAGCATAGGAAAAATAATAACAGTTAGCTCCCACCGTGTATCTTAGATTTGCAAGAGTGTCCAAAGACCTACCTGGCAATTACAGAATAATTTATTCCACATTTTGTAAAATGAGTAAATGTTATCTTTTCATTGAAAGACTTCTAAGAAGGAATAAAATTTTAAAAATAATAATCTTCACAAATAGTTAGGCCTGCTCAGAAAAAAACTAAAAAACTAAAATTGGGTCCCCTAGAACCTAATGATATACCAGAGTTAAACAGCATCCTTTGAACTATTATGCAACAGTCAATGTCCTTTTTCTGGTTTCTCCCTTCCTCTCTTTTCACCTCCCATTTTTAACTACATTCTTTATACTTGGACAATGCACATAACAGTTGCACACAAGTTGTCTACCCCTATTCCCAGTCTTATTTTAATCCTAGCTCTAAAATTAAGTTACAAAATTTTTTCCATCAGTCTTTTACCTGAAGTGCTCACGTTCATCTTTTCATTAAATATAGCTCATTTTCTAAAACAGGAATTGGCAAATGACAGGTCACAAGCTAAATCCATCCCATCAACTGCTTTTGTAAAAATTGTATTGGAACATAGACACACTCACCCATTTATGTATTTTGTACTGCTTGTATACAATTTCACTGGCAGAATTGAGTAGTGACTATAGAGTCAACAGAACTGAGTAGGCTAAAGTCTAAATTGTTTATTATCTGGACCTTTACCCCCCCCCCCCCCAAAATTCTGAATACCTTTACTCTAGGAAGGGCACATACATACAGTATTAGCTGAGGTTTTCAATGTATAAAAGCATTTTTTCTATAGCCTTAACAGTTGAGATGCAGTTTGGCAAGATATAAAACCCTTGGCCTATACTTTATCTCCTTAAGTATCTTGAAAAATATGTTCCATGCTTTCCTTGTATGTATGTTGCTTTTGAAAAATCTGATACTAGTCTAATCTCTTGCCGTTGTAAGATACTTCATCTTTCTGCCTGTAGATTTTAAGGATTTTTTTCTTTATCTCTTAAAATACAATACTTTTATCAGAATATGTATCAAAATTGTGATGGTGAATTTTACCAGGTACCAAACCCAAAAGCTCAAAAACAAAGAAATGCATAAAGGAATTGTAGTAGAGTCATACAATGAATAAAACACAGTAATGTAAAGGAGTTAAGTGCAGCAATATACAATGACATGAATAAATCTTGGTCATAAAATGATGGATAAAATAAAAGAAAGCCTCAACGCATAAAATATGATTTCCTTTTCATAAAGGTCAAAAACAAAATAACATGTACATGTATATATGAAAAAGTTAATTAAAAAAAGAAATTCTGGACTTATAGAAAAATTAAAAATGTAAAAAAAGCAAAAAAATCCAACTTTTTTAATGAGTATGACTTTAATGAGAAGACAAATAAATAAAATAAATGGTTATGCTTTTTGAAATAAATATTTTCCTATCAAATAGTAAGAATATTTTACTAGTAAGATAAAATTACTTCTATGATAAGTTAGAGTTAGTATAATTATAAAAAGAAACTTAAAATAATGTTCAATAAATGGTTATTTTTTATAGAAATACATGCTGCTTATTTTTAAAAACTAAATTACTCAATACTTTTGAAGGATGATGAGCAAATATATAAACTTTATTGAGAGAAAATACAATATTAAAGATGATCACATGACATTACAATTTAAAAGTTTAAGAATAAAGGTAGCAGAAATGAACTGAAGAACCTAGCTGAAACTTATTCCAGAAGGTTTACATTTCTGCCAATATTTTTCTCCATTAATAAAGAGGTGTCACAAGATAAAATGAAGGATCATTTTGGTCAAAAGTTACAGCTGAATCTCTAAAAAGCCAATAGTAGCTATATCAGGGTGCTGAGAGAAAACATGATATGCTCAGAATAAGTAATCATAAGGAATCTAACAAAAAGGCTATTTATAAAAGGATGGCCAGGGAAATGTCCTGGAACCTATCACAGCAGGAAGTCTTTATTAACGCGTGGCCTAAAAAAAGCATTGCGAGTAGCTTTATGAAAAAAGACACCTGGCAGCTCATCCTTCAATAGAATCCAACTAACCCAAGATTATCCATCAGGGAGAAAGTTGGTGAAATAAAATACCTACATCTCCTACTCTCAGATGTACCACTGGTGCATACCACTGGCTGAGCCCAACTGGGCATGGGAATAAGATGAAAAAGAGTAAGGGGTAGATCTGAAGAGACAAATGAAGAAAAGCAAGCACAGAACTTTATGAGTCACCACTAGAAAAAGACCAACAATAATAATATAGTACATTATTTTTAAAATTTGGCTAATAGACTATAAACTAGAAACATATAGATTCACTTTTAAGGCAAAGTTCTTTGCTACAATATAACAAGGATGGCCTTTCCTCCAGATCCAAATAAGATATTCCTCATTTCATCTAAGTCCTCATCAGAATGGCTTTTAATTTTCCTATTTCTACCAACATTCTGATCACAACCATTTAGAGAATCTCTAAGACTACTGAGGTTCTCTCGATAGCTCTCATCTTCTTCTGAGATGAAAAGCTCTCACTAGAGTCTTGTGAGCCCTCATCAGAATTACCCTTAACACTCCATTGAGGTAGGCTTTTTCTAGCATGCATGCACCTCTAAGCTCTTCCAGGATCTATCCATTACCAAATTTCCAATACCCACATAACAAACTCCTTCACTTCCTTCAACATCTTGCTCAAAACTCACATTCTCATTGAGGCCTATCCTGGCCTTTCTATTTTAAAATGTAGCTACCTCTTACCTTCAGTACTTTCAATACCTCTTACCTTGCTCTATTTTTTTAAAACTTATCTTCTAACAAATCATCTACATGCTTATTATATTTATTATTTGTATCCCTGTGCTAGAAATAAGTCCTGAAAAAAAGAAAGAAAAAAATGTTTGATACATCATTTGTTGATATGCATTATTGTATCTGTATAAATAGAACCAAATGTAGCCAAAAATGTGCTCCTATAAGCTACAAAGTCAACCTAGTGTTTGATAGCTACAGTCTCAATAGTTAAAAAGTATTTTCTAGTATCTAGATTTTTTTAAATGTTAATGTATAATGCTCAAACTAAGCTAATGCTAAATTAGTCAAATGGTTTCTTTGTTCTTGATCAGATTATGACAAAAATCCCAAAAAAGATTCACAGGACTGGGCACAAAACCAACAAACCACACAATTATTTGCAATATTATTAAAAGTTGAATAAGTGATCATTTTAGAGTATGTTAACTAAAAGTCTATCTCTTTTTAAAATTTCTACATAATAACAAGATCACTATCTTTAATCAGAATATATTTAGGAGTAAGTCTTTATCTGGTAAAATACCCTGTTTCCATGATTACCCTGATATATTTTCAGCTGTCTATTTTCAGTTACCTTCCTGACAAAGTTGATAAACTCTTTTTTATAGAACCAGGTTTATTGAAACAAAAAAAATTACACAAATGATTAATAAAATAAAAAGTTTTTTTTAAATGAAAAACAAAATTGATAGACCACTAGCTAGACTAATTAGGAAAAGGAGAAAATTCAAATCAGAAATGAATATGGAGGCATTAAAACTGACACTAAGGAATACAAAAAACCATCTGAGATTATTATGAACATCACTATACAAACAAACTAGACAATCTAGAGGAAATGGATAAATTTCTGAAAACATAAAACTCCCTAATCTTGAATCAGGAATAAATACAAACCCTGAGCAGATCAATAATGAGTAACAAGATTGAATCGGGAATTAAGTCTCCCAACAAAAAAAAACCAAGGACCTGACAGACCCAAGCCAAATACTACCAGACTTTCAAAGAATTTATATCAAGCCTACTGAAGCTATTCCATAAGATTGAGAAGGAGGGAATTCTCCCTAACTCATTCTAATGAAGCCAGTGTCACCCTGACACAAAAGCTGGAAAAGGATACAGTCGAAAAAGAAAACCACAGACCAACATTCCTGATGAACATAGATGCAAAAATCCTTAGCAAAACACTAACCAACCAAATCCAACAGCACATCAAAAAAAAAAAAAATCCACCATAATCAAGTGAGTTTTATCCCAGAAATGTAAAGATGATTCAAGATACACAAGACAATAAATGTGATCCACCACATAAACAAAATTAAAAACAAAAATAGTATGATTTCAATAGATGCAGAAAAAGCATTAATAAAATCCAGCATCCCCTTTGATTTAAAAAACCCTCAGAAAAATAGGCCTAGAAGGAACATTTCTCAAAATAATAAAAGCCATATACAAGGAGGACCCAATAAAAATCAGAGTTATTTGTCAGAGGGCGGGCCTCTTGTAGCACAGGCTTTCCCCCACTAGGTAAGTATTCTAGAAACCCATCAGCATCAGTGAACCAGCTAGCACCGTTGTGAGAGATTATGTTCAACTTCTGTGAATTTATTTTGAAGATTCTTTCAGCACATTTGCCTATTTCATGATGGGTGATTTACAAGCACACCTGCCCACACCGCAATTCACTTGATCTCACCCCTATCGGCTTTTTTTGTTGTTGTTGTTCCCTCAGATGAAAAAAGTCCTCAAAGAGAAACATTTTACCAATGTGGAAGAGGTGAAACAAAAAATGGCAAAGTACTAAAAGGCATCAAAATCAACAAGTTCAAAAACTGTTTTGAGTAATGTAAAAAGCATCTATAGGTGTACTGCATCAAACAAAGAGTACTTTGAAGATGACTGAAGTTGAAACGTAAAAATGAATACACAATTTTTTATAAGCAAATTCTGTTTTTTTTTGAGGGGGATCACCTCTCACATGACAAATCCATAGCCAACATCATACTTACTGAGGAAAAGTTGAAAGCATTCTCTCCCAGAACTGGAACAAGGCAAGGGTGTTCACTTTCTCCACTTTTATTAATCATAGTATTAGAAGTCCCAACCAAAGTAAAACAGGCAAGAGAAAGAAATAAACAGTATCCAAATTGGAAAAGAAGAAATCAAACTATTTCCGTTTGTCAATGATATGATCTTATTACCTAGAAAATCCTAAAGACTCCTGGACTTCATAAATAAATTCAGTAAAGTCTCAGGTTACAAAATCAACACACACTAGCGCTGCTATATACCAATAATGACCAAACTGAGAACTAAATCAAAAACTCAATACCATTTACAAAAACTGCCAAAAAATTAAAATATATTTAACCAAAAAGGTGAAAGTTTTCCACAAGGAGAACAATAAAACAATGATGAAAGAAACTGCAGACAACACAAACAAATGAAAAACAACCCATGCTCATGAATTGGAAGGGTCCATACCACCCAAAGTAATGTTCAAATTCAACACAATCCCTGTCAAACTACCAATGTCATTTTTCACAGAATTTTTTTAAAAATCCTAAATATTATATGGAACCAAAAAAGAGTCCAAATAGCCAAAGCAATCCTAAACAAAAAGAACAAAGCTGAAGGTATCATATTATCTGACTTCAAATTAAACTACTACAAGGTTTAGTAAGCAAAACAGCATGATATTAGTACATGAGTTGACATATGATTCAACAAAACAGATAGAGGATCCAGAAATAAACCCAAATACCTACAACCAACTGATCTTTGACAAAGCAGACAAAAAAAATACACTAGGGAAAGGATACCCTATTTAAAAAATGATGCTGGGAAAACTGGATAGATACATGCAGAAAAATGAAACTATTTCTCACCATATACAAAAATTAGTTTGAGAGGTATTAACAACTTAAATGTCAGAACTGAAACCATAAGAATCCTAGAAGAAAACCTAGGAAAAAAATCTCTTCTGAACCTGGGCCAAGGCAAAGAATTTATGGCTATGACCCCCAAAGCACATGCAACAAAAGCAAATAAGTGGGACTTACTTGTTTCTGCACAGCAAAAATAAATAATGAATAGAGTAAATAGGCAACCTAAAGAATAGGAAAAGATGCTCACAAACTATAGATCTGACAAAGGAGTTATATCCAGTATCTACAAAAAACTCAAACAAACCAGCAAGAAACAACCAAATGACCCCATTAAAAACCGGGAAAACAACATGAACAGACATCTCTCAAAGGGAGATATATACATAGCTAACAAACACATGAAAAATTGCTCAAAATTACAAATTATCAGGGAAATGCAAATTAAAACCTCAATGAGATACTACCTTACACCAATAAGAATGGTCATTATTAAAAAAATCAGGATGGCGGTGGAGCCGGTCAGACTTTTGAGTCCCTGTGGGAGTGAGTGAGTACAAAGACAAATTTGTGTGTGTCTCCAAGTGTAACTAGGTGTGTGAACAGCTGACTGAGTGGGGACTCGGGCGCAAGTGCCCTGGGCGCTCCTGGTGACTCCACTGGTGCCCCAGCTGCTCTACTCAGACGCAAGCACTTCCCAGGGCACAGAAGACAGTGCCATTTTCTAAAATCAACAAAGCCCTTCTCAGGAAGAAGCTGCTGGGGAAAACTGCCACTCAGCACCAGGTTCTGCCCTACTACCTCAATGCCAGGTTGGACAATGGCAGTGAGGGCCATGAAGGGAGCATAGTGAGAAAGTCAGAGTCTGAGTCCCATTGGAGGAGATGAAACAGGCCATCATCTTGAAGGGAGGTCTGACCCCAACACCCCCATCCCACCTCCACTCCCACCCCCACTATGGGCTGTGCACAATGGAGAGACTGGAAACAAGCCAGCTGGAAAGTTTACCTGCAAATAGCTGAGAGGAATAATTACAGTGCCAGACACAAGAAAGAATCCAAAGCACAGAAATTTTTTCGTCTTTTTTTTCCTTTGGTTTTTGATGTTCTGTTTGTGTATATGTGGAGTGTTCAGTTTCTGGTTTTTCTTTTTATTTTTGTGTTTTTCTTTTGTTTTTCCTTAGAGTGTGTGTATTATATGTGTGTGAGGAATCAATCTGCAATCTCCCCCCTCCCCTTTATTTTTCCTTCCTTGGTTTTTTGCTTTGCATGTTTGTGTATATGTGTGTCTGAGCCTTCAAGTTTCCGGTTTTTCTTTTTTTCTTTTGTGTGTGTGTGTTTTTATTTGTTTTTGTTTAATTTGTATGTGTAAATGTGTGTGTGAGGATTTGATTTGCAATTCTCCCATTTTCTTTCTTTTTTTCTTTCTTTCTCTTTTGTTTTTTGTGTTGTGTGTGTGTTTTCATTTTTCCATTGTTTTTCTTTTATTTTTGTCTTTATATATTTTATTTTGTTTATTTGTTTTTTGTCATTGCTTTTGTTATTCTTTTTCGGGGTTTTTTTTTTTTTTTTTTTTTTTTTGGGTCTCTTGTCTTTCATTCTACTTTCCTCTGTTGTCCTCATAACTGTTATTTTATCTTAGACTCAGGGGTACCTATGCATATTCACTACATCATCATATACTGTGGTGGCAAGGAGAGGGTCTTAGGGGGACCATATCCAATTCAGTGAACACTGTGACTTGCAAGTAGTTTCTGAATCCTAGTCCCCCACCTTCTACCTTATTCAGCTCTCAAAACTACAAGAGACAGCATAGCTTCCCACCCCTAGCCATGTTCCAAAATAGAACAAATTTGGAGGTCATATTCAAAGAAGGATAGAGCATAGAGAGTAGAACACTACCACTGAAGAACAGAATTAAAGAGATCTCTCACATATGAAAAAAATCAACAGAAGAACAGAAGTAACCACCAGAGTACAAAAAAGACAACAAACCTAAAAATAAGACCTCAGAGCACAAACAATGGAAGACACAAACAACTGGCCTCAGAACACAACAGGTATCAGGGAGTGAATGGAAGGAGTGAACAAAACTCAAGAAAGACAAGATGCAACACTGAAAGAACTTGTAACAGAGATTTTGGCCATAGAAAACTTCATCCAGGAAATAAATAACAAGTTGATAAGCATGGAAACCAGAATTAACCAAACAAGAAAGAATATCAGAGCTTGAAGACCAAAATGTAGAATTAACCCAATCTGTTAAAAAATAGGAAAAAAAAAAACTCAGAAAGACAAAGAAAAGTCTTCAAGAGACATGCAGAGGCCAAATTTATGCCTGATTGGTATACCTGAAGCAGAAAGAGAGACAAAGAACACCTTAGAACAATATTCCATGAGGTTATCCAAGAAAAATTTCCCCATCTCACCAGAGATACAACTGTCCAAACAGAAGAGACTCAAGGACCACTGCAAGACATCAAATGAAAAGATCAACCCCATACACATAGATATTCACCTACACAAATTTGGTATAAACAGAAAAAAAATCTTAAAGGCAGCAAGAGAGAATGGTCAAACTACCTACCAGAGAAAAACAATCAGAATAGCACTAGACTTATCGTCAGAAACACTACAAGCTAGAAGGGACTAGAGTTCAATGTTCAAAGTCCTCAAAGAAAAACAGTTTCAAACAAGTATTTCCTACCCAGCCAAGTTCACCTTTGTCAGCAATGGAGAATTAAAATCCTTCCCCGACATCCAATCCCTAAGAGAATATGCTGCTTCCAGATCAGCTCTACAGGAGATGTTTAAGAAGATACTAAGCACAGAGAAAAAGGGGGTGGGGGAAGACCATGTACTTCACCAGAGTACAAGAAAATACAGAGCCAACAGACAATACAACACACCCACAAAACTGAAAACACACACACGTGTCAACACAAACTTAAAAGAAAACAAAACAGCCTTAGTGGAGCCCTATGACAGAGATAAACTCTCAAATTTCAATAATCAGCCTAAATGTGAATGGACTAAATGCACCCCTGCAAAGACATAGAATGGCAAACTAGATACAAAACCACAACCTAACAATATGCTTCCTCCAAGAAACACATCTGATAACAAAGGACACCCACAGACTTCAAGTAAGAAGATGGAAAATAAACCTTCAGGTGAACAGAAAACAAAAACTGGCAGGAATCGTTATTTTAATATAGACAAAACAAACTTCAGGCTATAAAAAAAATTTTTAAATACAGGACACTGCATATTGACAAACAGTTCAATCCATCAACTAGAAACATCCGTTCTAAACATATATGTATCCCACAGAAGAGCACCTGAATTTATAAAGCAACTATTAAATAAACTAAAGAGGACACTGACTCTAACATTATCATAACTGGGTACTTAAATACCCACTAACAACTCTAGATAGACTATCAAGGAAACAAAACAATAATTAGATCTGGAACCTCAACTTGATGATTGACCAAATAGACTTAATAGATACTTACAGAATCCAACAACAATGAAATTTACATTCTTCTCTTCACCACATAGACCATACTCCAAGATCAACCACATTCTCAGTCATGAATCAAAGATAAACAAATTCCATAAGACTGAAACAATACTATGCATCTTCTAGGCCACAATGCAATAAAAATAAATATCACTGCCAATAAGACACCCCCTCCAACACACACAGACACAGTCACTAAATAACACATTACTGAATGACTCCTGGGTCAACATGGAAATTGAGACAGAAGTTAAAAGATTCTTGAAAACAAAGATGCATCATACCAGAATCTCTGGGGTGACATGAAAGCAATAATAAGAAGGAAATTTATTGCTCTACACAAACATATTTAAAATACAGAAAGATTAAAAATAAATAGACTAATGTCACACCTAAAAGATTTGAAAAGACCACCAAAACTCTGACTTCAAGAGAAGAATCCAGATCATCAAAATAAAATCTAGCTACAGGATATAGAAAAGTATAGTTTTGTTTTGTTTTTAAGTCAACAAAACAAAAAGCTGGTACTTTGACAGAATGAAGAAGACAGACGAACTCCTAGTCAGACTGACTAAGAAAAAGAGAGAAAAGACCCAAATAAATACACTTAGAAATGCAAAAGATAAAGTTACAACTGACCCCAAAGAAATTCAAAAGATTATCAGAGATTACTATGCACACCTGCATGGAAACAAACTCAAAAACCTTCATGAAATGGATGACTTTCTGACATCACACAACCTCCCAAGGTTAAAACAAGAAGAAATTGAGACACCAAAGAGACCAATAACAACCCAGGAAATAGACTCTGTCATAAGAAAACTACCTACAAAAAAAAGCCCTGGACCAGATGGCTTCTCAGCAAATTCTACAAAACATGGAAGGAGGAGCTGATACAAACTCTATTAAAAGTATTCTGGGCAATCAAGAAATATGGAATCCTCCCCAAATCATTTTATGAAGCTAACATCACACTGATACCCAACCCTGGCAACCACTCAACAAGGAAAGAGAACTATAGGCCAATCTCCTTGATGAACATAGATGCAAAAATTCTCAACAAGATTCTAGCAAAT
>CAUYQG010237698.1:116-17608 GCA_963574415.1 Tarsius wallacei | reverse complement strand
GGGCAAAGGACATGAACAGACATTCTTAAAAGAAGACACACAAGCGGCCAACAAACGTATGAAAAAATGCCCAACATCACTAATTATCAGAGAAATGCAAATTAAAACCACAATGAGATATCACTTCACACCAGTCAGAATGAATATTATTAGAAAGTCAAAGAACAACAGATGTTAGTGCAGTTGTGGAGAAAAGGAACGCTCATCCACCGTTGGTGGGACTGTAAATTAGTTCAACCACTATGGAAAACAGTATAAAGAATTCTCAAAGAACTAAAAATTGTATTACCATCTGACTCAGCAACCCCACTACTCGGGATCTACCCGAAGGAAAACAAATCATTACATAAAAAGGATACCTGTACTCATATGGTCATTGAAGCACTATTCCCAATAGCAAAATTATGGAACCAACCTCAGTGCCCACCAACAATTGACTGGGTAAAGAAAATGTGGTATATATACATCATGGAATGCTATGCAGTCATAAAAAAGAATGAAATCATGTCCTTTGCAGCAACATGGGTGGAGCTGGAGATCATCATACTAACTGAACTGATTCAGAAACAGACAACTAAACACCACATGTCCTCACTCATATGTGGGGGCTAAATGGCCACAAAGATGGAGATGATAGACAATGGGGGCAATAATAAAGGGGGAGGTGGGGAGAAGAGTTAGGGTTCATAAATTATCTATGGGGTGCAATGTTCGCTATCTGGGGAATGGGCCACCTGAGACCCAATCTCCATCACTACACAATATGTCCATGTAACAAACATGCGTGTGTACCCCTGCATCTAAAATCAAGATACAAAAAAACAGAAAAATAAAATTGCAGATAAATATCTTTCATGAACTTAAATTTTTAAAATCAACAAAACATTAGCAAATCAAATTAAGGAATCTCTACAAAGAATAATATACCATGGCCAAGTGGAGTTTGTCTTGGGATTGCCAGGCTAATTCACCATTTGGAAATTAATGTACATTATCCATAATACTAACAGGTCACAAAATAGAAATTGCATGATCATATTAATTGATGCAGAAAAGGCATTTGAAAAATTCAACATACATGCATAATAATAACTCAGAAAACTATGAATAAAAGATAACTTCAACTTGATAAAGAACATCTATGAAAAATCTACAGATAACATAATACAGTCTGTCAGTATGCCTGTGGAATTGGTTCCAGGAACCCTCCCTGATACCAAAATCTTTACATACTCCAGTCCCGCAGTCTGTCCTGCAGAATCTGCACATAAGAAAAATGGGCCCTCCATGTGCATGAGTTTTGCATTCCAAGAATACCATATTTTCTGCCCATGATTGAAAAAAAAGTGCAAAAGTAGAGTTCAAACCTGAGTTGCTCAAGGGTCAACTACTTCATGGTGAAAGACTGATTGTTTTCACTCTAAGATTGGCAACAAGGCAAGGATGTCTGCTCTGATCACTGGTATTCAACAAAGAATTTGTAGGTCTAGCATAACAAGGCAAGAAAATGAAATAAAAGACATACATATCAAAAAGGATGAAATATATCTGTCCCTAATTACAGATAACATGATAGTCTACATGAAAAATCCAAAAGAATCAACAAAATAAATAATTCCTAGCACTAATAAGTGAGTTCATGGGATATAAAGGCAGCACACAAAAAATTGATCTCATTTTCATAGTCTAACAACAAACATTTAGAAAATGAAACCCAAAACACAATATCATATTGACATAAAGATGGATGTCTATATCAGTGGCATAGAATCGAGAGTCAAAAAATAAATCTTATACATTTATGGTCAACTGATTTTTGATAAGGGTGCCAAGACAATTCAATGTAGAAATAGTCTTTTCAACAAATGATTCTGGGATAACTGAATATTGACATATGAAAGAATAATGTTGGCTCACTCTTTCACTATACACAAAAATAGGAAAAGGGCCTGAATAGACATCTTCCCAAAGAAGACATAAAAATTACCACAGGTATATGAAAAGGTGCCCACCATCACTAATCATAAGGGAAGTGCAAGTCAAAACCACAATGAGATATCACCTCAAATGGGTTAGGATGGCTATTAGAAAAAAGACAAGCATTAAAAAGTATTGGTGAAGATGTAGAGAAAAAGGAACCCTTATACTCTGCTGTTGGAATTGTAAATTGGTACAGCCATTATGGAAAACAGTGTGGAGGTTCTTAAAAAAAATTAAAAATAGATTACTATACCATACTTCTGGCTATATAACCAAAAGAAATACTCAGTGATCTAACACAGAAACAAAGAACAGAGTGCCACATGTTCTCATTCATTAGTGGACCCTGTACATTGACCATAATACCTTAAGAAAGGGATTGGCAGTAGCGGGATACAGCCGGGGTGCGTGGGGGGCGGGGGGGGGAGACACAACATCAATAAGGTTACCTGATCTCAAAGCACACAAAGTGGGGACCAAAGGGAGGCCCAAATTTTACCTGTACGATGACCACTTGTACACCTAATTCTGAATTGTGCCCCACATCTTTAAAATAAAATAAAAAACTTAAAAAAAGAAGATCTTAATTGCTCTAAATAAAGAAATAATATCAGTATTTTGAGCAGATATCTTTACCCCCATGTTTATTTCAGCATTGTTTACATTTCTAAGAAATGGAAAACAGTCTAATTGTCCATTGACAAATGAATGGATAAAGAAAATGTCCCAATACCAAAAAAATTATGAAAAAGTTGGACATGTCATGAATGCATAGAATGTGTAGCTATTAGTCTATTTTTATCATTTACTACAATAAAATATACACAAATCTCTCATGAAATGTATCAAAACTTATGTACACAAGCATAGGCAGTACATGGCACCAACTGCTGATAAATGTAAACAAGTCAAAACTGCATACAATTAACTGCAGTCCATAACATATTACTGTAATGATTGTTGTAGCCATATCGTGTTGCTATAGTGGTGGGCCCAAGTGTTGTATCTGCTTAAAATGGTGTGTGGCACTAATCATTTCCATGTGAGCAGTTCATCTCTTTAGTAAAGTACATATTGCAGTAAAAAGTGATCTTTCGTGGCTCTCACGTATTTCTCATTGTTTTTAGTGTAATATCGTAAACCTTGAATGGCACCAGGGGGCCCATATGATGAAGTGCCCCTAGTGATGCTGGAATTGCTCCCAAGAAGCAGAGAAAAGCCATGACGTTACAAGAAAAAGTTGAATTTTCAGCATGTACCATAGACTCAGGTCTGCAACTGTGGTTGCCCACCATTTCGAGATAAATGAATCCAGAACAAGAACCAGTAAAAACAATAAATAAATAAGGAGGGGTGTTGCTGTACCTTCGCTAGCAGGTGCGAAATCCTTGCACTTTTCGTAAAATACCTCTTTTGTCTCGTATTTAAAATGCAGCATGTATGTGGGTGGAGGATTCCTATAAGAAAGACATATCTATAGACTCATATGATTCAAGAAAAAGTGAAATCTTTATATGACAGTTTAACTCAAAAGGAAAGAGAAGGATCTAAAGCTAGATAATTTAGTGCCAGCACAGAATGGTTTAATAATTTTAGAAAGAGGTTTGGCTTCAAAAAAAATGACAAGAGTAGAAGGACAAGCAGCTTTTGCTGACCAAAAGGCAGCAAACAAGTTTTTAGATACCATTAAGAAAATCATTGAGGTTGAAAAGATCTCTACCTGAACAGGTTTTTAATGCAGATGACAGTACTCTATTCTGGAAATAAAAATAAAAATAAAAAAGCCACAAAGGACATTTATTAGTAAGGAAAGAAGGGTGCGCCAGGATTAAAGGCAGAAGGGATAGGCTCTACAGTTTTGTGCAAATGCAGTTGGGTTTATGATCTGGACTGTCATTATCCATAAAGCAGCTAACCCCCAAACCTTGAAGGGAAAAGATAAGCACCAGCTGCCAGTCTTTCACTTGTACATGAAGGCCTGGGCAACAAGAAGCTTTTTATTGAATTGATTCCATCAATGCTTTGTCCCTGAAGTCAAGAAGTACCTTGCTAGTAAAAGAATGCTTTTTAAAGTTCTTTTGATATTGGACTATAACCCCGGCCACTCATAACCCCACGAGTTCAACAGCAAAGGCTTTGAAGTTGTCTACTTGCCTCCCAAACACAAAGTCTCTAATTCAGCCTCTAAATGCGGAGGTCATAAGGACCTTTATTTAAGGCTCATTATACCCAGTAATCTAATGGAAAGACTGTCAACACTACGGAAGAGAAACCCAATAGAGAGAACATCATGAAAGTCTGGAAGGATTACAGCACTGAAGATGCCATCGTTGTTATAGAAAAAGCTGTGAAGCCATCAAGCTCAAAACAATAAATTTCTGCGGAGAAAACTGTGCTCAGATGTTGTGCAGGAGTACATAGGATTTTTGACAGAGTCGAACAAGGAAATCGTGAAAGAGATTGTGGATATGGCTAAAAAAAAAAACAAAAACAGGGGGGGTGAAGTGTTTCAAGACGTAGAACTTTTTTTTTTTAATGACATGGACCTTTCTATGATGCAGGCAATGAAACTAAAGCAAACCATGGAAGAAGGAATGGTACCACATAGAAACATGTTTAGAAAAATGAAAAAGCAAAAAAAGTCCATCAGACATGATGGTGTATTTCCATACAGTTACACTGAGTGTGCCTGCATCAATTGCCTCCCCTTCTACCTTCTCCTCCTCTTTTGCCTTGGCCACCCCGAGACATCAAGACCTTTATGATGATCCACTTAATGAATAGAAAATACATTTTACCTTCCTTATGATTTTTCTTTTTTCTATTTAAAAAAATTTTTAAATCTTAAAGATGTGGGGTACAATTCAGGATTAGGTATACAGATGTTCATTATGCAGGTACCCTTGTTGATGAAGTGTGCCCCCTCTCTCCTGGCAGATTCCCACTACTGCCAATCCCAACCCCTCTCCCCAGCAGTTTCTCACTACTGTCAATCCTTTTCTTATAGCATTATGATAATTGTTCAAGGTCTGCTTATGAGTGAGAACATGTGACACTCAGTTCTTTGTTTCTGTGATATATCACTCAGTAGTGTAGACTCTAAATCCATTCAGGTTGCTGTGAAGTTCATTATTTTGTCCTTCTTTATGGCTGCATAATATTTCATCATGTATATGCACTAGATTTTTTTATCCATCCTCTTTTAATGGGCAGCATGTTTGGTTCCATTATTTTTCTTAAGAGCATTTTCTCTAGCTTACTTTATTGTCAAATATAGTATATAATGCATATAGCATACAAAGTATGTATTGATTGTTTATGTTGTTGGCAAAGCTTCCAGTCAACACTAGGCTATTAGTAGCTAGGTTTTGAGGACTCAAATGTTATATGTAGATTTTTGTATGTGAGGAGAGTCAGTGCGCCTAATCCCCATGTTGTTCAAGGATCAACTGTGTGTGTGTGTGTGTGTGTGTGTGTGTGTTTAGAGAGGGAGAGAGTGAGAGAGAGAGAGAGAGAGAGAGAGAGAGAGAATTATTCAGTCACAAAAAAGAAGGAAACCCAAGCATTTGCGACAACTTGTAGGACCTGAAATGGAATAAGCCAGACACCGAAGACAAATAATGTATGGTTTCACCTATAAGTGGAATTTTAAAAAACTAAACCCATAGAAGTAGAGAGTAGAATGCTGGTTTCAAGGGCTGGAGGGTGAGAGAAATAGGAAGATGATGACCAAAGGACACAAATGTTCAGTTATAAGATGAATAAGTTCTGGGGATCTGATGTATAGCATGGTGACTATGGTTCACAATATTGTATCATTTTCTTGGCATTTGCTAAGAGAGCAGATTTTAAGTGTCCTCATCTCACACATATATGCATAAAAATGATAGCTGTGGGTGATAATAAATGTATTAATTAATTTAGTTGTAATAATTATTACACAATGTATATGTATATCAAATCTTCACATTGTATACCTTAAATATGCACAATTTTTACTTGTTAATTAAATATTTAAAATTTAACGACCCTCAGAATGGAAGATAGACCTAAATATAATAACCAAAACTCTTAGAAGAAACACAGGAATAAGTCTTTGTGACCTTGCACTAGGCAATGGTTTCTTAGATGTGACACCAAAAGCACAAGTGAGAAAAGAAAAACTAAATAGATTTAATCAAAACTACAACTTCTTTGTTGCAAATAATATTGTCAAAGAAGTGTAAAACGACCCACAGAATGGGAGAAAATATTTGCAATTCATGTATCTGGTGAGGGCCTAGGATTCAAAATATATAAAGAATCCTTACAAGTCAACAACAGAAAGATGAATAATCTAATCAAAAATAAGCGAAGGCTCTGAGTAACCGTGTCTCTAAAGAAGATACACACATTGCCAGAAAGCACATGAAAGATACTTAACATCATTAGCCAACGGAAAAACGCAAATCAAAATAACAATGAAACACTATTTCATATTCACTAGAATGGCTTTAATAAAAAAGACAGAAAATTACAAGTGTCAGTAAGGATGTGGAGATATTGGAATTCTTACATATCATTGGTGAGATTGTTAAATGGCACAACTACTTTGGAACACAGTTTCCCAGTTCCTCAAAATGTTAAACATAGCGTTACCACATGACCCAGAAATTCCACTGCTAGGTATGTACCCAAGAGAAATGAAAGCATATGTCCACACAAAAACTTGTACACAAGTGCTCACGGCAGTATTATTCATAATAGTCACAAGTGATAACAACACATATTTCTATGAAATATGCCCTACTAATTTTTGACAAAGGTATAAAAGCAATTCAATGGAGGATCGGATAGCCTTTTGACAAATGCTGCTAGAACCATTGATCATTCATAGGTCCCCAACCAAAACGAACTCCCACCAAAACCTCACACCTTCTACAAAAATTAACTCACATGGTCTTAAATGTAAAATATATAACCACAAAAACTTTAAAAAATTGGAGAAAATCTTCAGGCCCTAAGGCCTAATGCAGAGTTCTTAGACTCAACCCCAAAATTTGATCCAAAATAATTAATATCTATGTAAAAGCACCTGTTAAGAGAATGGAATGACAAGCTACAGGCTGAGAGAAGAAAAATTGGCAATTAAATATTGGACAAAAGACAAGATTCTAGAATATATAAAGAACTTCTAGAACTCAATGGTAAAAAAAGAAAACAATGCAAATAATCTAATTAGAAAATGGGTCAAAGCCATTAACAGACATTTCACTAAAGAAGATATACAGCTCCAGAAAATAGGTACAATATCATTAGGCATCACGGAAATGCAAATTAAAGTGGCAAGGAGATATCACTTCTATCAGAATTATGCTGAGTGAAAAAGGTCAATCTCAAGAGGTCACGTGCTGTGTGATTTAATTTCTATGACATTCTAGAAACGATGAAATTATAGGAATGAAGAACAGATTAGGGTTGATTGCCATCGGTTTGGAAGTTAGCATGGGGGCAGAGCAGGAGGGAAGGAGGTTTAGTTATAAAAGAGCAACACAGGGGATGGAGGAGCCTTGTGGTGCTAACACAGTTTTTTTATCGTAACTGTGGTTACGTGAAGCCACATATTTGATAAAACTGCTTTGTGTTAAATACCCAAAGACATGCACACAAATAAATGCGTGCAAAACTGGTGAAATCTGAATAAGGTGGATGGTGTGTATCAACGTCAGTGTCCTGGTTGTGATATTGTACCAGGGTCATGCAAGGTGTTACAACTGGGAAAAACTAGGTGAAGGGTATATGACATCTTTCCTGCATCATTTCCTAAAACTGTGTGTGAATCTACAATTACCTCAAAATAAAAAAGTTTTAAAAATCATTACAAAACCTCTAAAGTTAAAGCAGTGCTACTGGAGGAAAAACAGGCAATTCGTCTAGTGGAATAAAACAGACATTCATAAATAGACCCAAATATATGTGGAAATTAAACATATGATAAACATGACCTCTCAAATCACTGGGTCAAAGATGAACATTTTTTAAAAACGGGGCTATGATAACCGGGTGATTGCTTGAAAAGAGGTAAAGTAAGATCCATACCATCTACCATACCTAAGAACAAATTCCAAATGGATTAGGAATCAAAATATGAAACATGAGACCACACAAATACTGGAAGAAAATTGGGTGAATTTCTCTTTAACCTACATGTGAGAAAAGGCTTTCTAAATGTGGTTGAAAATTCAGAGATGGTGCTGGGCGAGGGAGCGCATGCCTGAAATTCTGGTGAATCACTAGGAATTCACTAGGCTGAGGAGGGAGAACTGCTTGGGGCCAGGAGTTCGAGATTAGCCTGGACAACCTAGCAATGCCCCATCTCTAAAAAACATAATAAAAGAATTAAAAATTAAAAATTAAAAAATCCAGATACTATAAAATAAAAGACTGATATTTTACTATGTAAAAATACTTTTGCATGGCAAAGAAAAACAATACCAAATAACCAACAAACCAATTAGGAGAAATTACTTGCAACATATATTGCAGATAACAAACTAATATCCCTAACACAAAAAAACTCTGAAAATTGAGAATAAAAGCCTAAAAACTCAATCAAAAAAGAGCAAAGACAAGAACAAATCACACACACACACACACACACACACACACATATCAAAAGGGCTCTTAAGCATATGAAAAGATGTTCCAAGTCACTCTTAATTAGAAAAATGCTAATTAAGCTACACTGAGATACCACTTCTCGCCTATCAGATTTGCAAAAATTAAAAAGTTAAGCAAACACTTTGTTGGTGAGGCTTTGGGGAAAAAGATACTAGCCCACATTGCTGATGGGAATGCAAATTGGAACAAGCATTCTGGAGGGGACTTGATACAGACACAACCACATTTGTGTTTACTTTTTGGCGCACTGATTCCACTTCTAGGAATTTACCCTGCAATTACACCTCTAACAATATGGAAATGTATATGTACCAGGTTCTTCATTGAAACGTTGGTAATTGCAAAATATTGCAAATAACCTGGACGCCTGTGCATCAGAGGGTGCTTGAGTAATCGGGGGCACATCCACCCAATGCAGTACTATGCAGCTGTCATGACAGAACGAGGGAGGCGTCCATGAACTGCTATGGAGTGATCACCAGGACATAATGTTGAGTGAAGAAGCAAAGCTCGGGAGGTGTCTGCAGTACCCTGTTCTTTATGTAAGAAAGAAGGGGGCATTCAAATCATTCTACAAAAAAGACACCTGCACACGCATGTGTGCTGCAGCTCTATTCACAATAGCAAAAACATGGAACCAACCGTGTTGCCCATTGATGCCGGACTGGATTTAAAAAACGTGGTACATATACACGATGGAATATTATGCAGCCATAAAGAAGGAAAAACATATGGACTTCGCAGCAACTTGGATGGATTTGGAGGCGATCATACTCAGTGATCTACCACAGAAGCAAAGAACGGAGTACCGTATGTTCTCACTCATAAGTGGACCTTGAACAATTACCATAATACTATAAGAAAGGGATTGGCAGTAGTGGAAAACTGCCAGGGGAGGGGGGATGGGATTGGCAGTTTCCCTCAACTGCTAGGAGAGGGAGGGGCATACCTCATCAACAAGGGTACCTGCATAATCAACATTTGTATACCTAACCCTGAATTGTACCCCACATCTTTATAATAAAAAAAAGAAAGGGGTATAGGAACATGCACAGATAACTGTTCATTCGTGCAAAAAGAAACAGAAAAACTGATGAGGTTGGTTCCTCACAGGAGATGAGTGGAAAGAGGCGGAAGGTGATGGGAGGGGTCACTTTGCTGAGGATTCCTTTGTGGACAATTCTAACTTTTAAAATGACACGATTATTTCACATGATCCAAGCAAAAAAGAAGTGAACTTGACAAGGATGGTGGGAGGGAGGGGGCAAAAACCAAAGGAAATCCGCGCAGAAACAAACAAGCGAAACCACATTCACATGGCCTCGGTGGGGATGAGGAGCTGGAGAACCAGCCCAGGTCATCCTTCAACACCGTGTGGACGATACACTCTTAGGCTACAGGCAACCAGAATTCTCGGCAAATATTGCACTCTAGTGAACAGGCTTCTTCACGGTGTGATGGGGGAGCAAACCTGAAGCTACTTTCTGTGTATTCTAGGAGGAAGTACATAAATATAGGATGGATAATAGCAGAGAGATTGCTACCACCTAAACCAAGTGATGAAAGTGACCGTCACCAGGAACGGGATGAGTGGGCCGAACACTGTGGGCTCCCGATAGGACGCACTGAGGGCACAGCGTCACTTCTGTGGCGTTTCTGCCAGTAGTTCATAATCCGGATCTGGCTATGAGGAACCATCAGACAACAAACCCCAACCGAGGGACGTTGTGCAGAGTAACTGGCACGTCCTCTTCAAAACTGCCAGTGCTGCCAAACACAGAGCCAGACTGAGGAATCGTTCCAGAGGAAAGGACACGAAGGAGACATCACAGCCGAGTGCACCGCGTGATCCTGGAACTTCTTTGGCTAAAAGGACATCGTTAGGAAAGTCGGCAGGATCCGAGCAGGCCCCTAACTCAAGGTCTTTAGATAGATGAGCAGCGGTGCTGCCTTCTAGTTTTGACCAACATCTTGTGCAGGAGAATGCTTTGAGGAATGTTTTTGGGGACGATACACATGCTGAAGTATGTCTGCACATCATGTCTGCAACTTGCTCTCACACATTTTGGAAGAAAACTGTGGTGTGTGTGTGTGTGTGTGTGTGTGTGTATGTGTGTGAGAGAGAGAGAGACAGAGAGAGAGAGAGACAGTGTGTGTGTGTGTGTGTGTGTGTGTGTGTGTGTGTGTGTGGCAGGGGGTGGATCAAACATAAAGGGAATGTGGTAAAAGGTTAGCACTTGGGGAATCGAGTGAAAGGTATTCAAAATTATTTGTATTATTTTCGCAACTATTCTGAAACCCTGAAGTCGTATGAAAAGAAACATTGAGTTATAAAAGGTTAGAAGTGATCAATTAACTCTCTAGGGAGAAGGTGTAGAGCCCAAAGAGTAAAGGCTTGGGTGGCAACCCTTAGAAAACGCCCACAGCTGATGAGTCTCTGAAACGGTTTTGCAAGCTGCTGCTAAAACCTCGGTGAGGTCCTTGCTGCCCATACTACGCAAAGTCGCGCTCTTCCTCAGGGAGCCCCGACTCCCCTCGTCGATTTGTTTTTCTTCAGGCACTTATCGCCTCAGACATACTATATGTTTTACGTGTTTGTCTTGTCTATCATTGGATTCCCCACGAGACAGACTTCCTTCCAGGAGGGTTTCTGATCACCCCTGTGTCTCTGACACATCACTCATTTGCACAAGCGTTTCCACGTTGGGTATCAGTAGCCTTTTCATATTAACTTTCATGTATCTGCTTGTCCTTCCTTCCTTCCATCCACCCATCCATCCATCCATCCTTCCACCCACCCACCCGCCTCTCCATCCATCCTCCAACAGGGCCAGGCACACAGTAGACCCCTAAAGTTTCTGTTCGATCCATTTTTCAAAACAGCTCTGACAAGCTCCCAAAGTGACCAGCACCCAAGTCCCATCTGGGGGTTACTTTGGGCTTCAGCTTCATCCCGGCCCCCCCTTTCCCACCGTCTAGGCGGGAGAGGAGAGGCAGCCCAATGCCAGCCCCACCACCCGAGAGGGTCCGCAGCAGAGAGGAGGGTCTTGGGCAATGCCCTTCTTTGCCACCTTCCTTCCTGCCTTGACTTCAAAGCCAAAGCACTTAGTAAGTGCGGGGGGGGGGGTGCGTTTTTCCACAAGGCTGGCAGCCTTCAGAACTATGTGGGGAGCAGAGCACAGACACTTAGAGGTGCTGGTCCGCTTCATTTGCCTTGGCCTAGAGGTCTACCTACCTCTTTAGAGAACACTGAATGCTGCCTCTAGGAAGGATTCAAGGCCATGGACTCTTCCGGTCAAGTTACAACTTCCATACAGAACCGTCCAACAGAGTAGGAGGAAAATCTCTTTGGGCCAGCCCCCTCGCTGTACCGATGGGAACCTTGAAGCGAGAGAGAGGAAGGGACCTGCCCAAGGTCACACAGTAAGGCAGTAGGGTAGGGCCTGGCACCCAGGCGACCTTCCTCCCAGACCAGGGTCTCCCTCGTCTGTATCCCCATACAGTCTGGTGTCAGGCCAGACAAGCGGGTAGCGGGGCACCAAAGAGGCGGCTGGGCTGGAAACGAGAGACACAGTCCCAGAGCTGGTGGCTGTGTGGGGATGAGTGGGGGCATGTGGTGGAGACCCTGCGGGCCATGGGTGGCTGGCGCAGCTTTGTGATTAGAAAACCCAAATCACGCTGAGCGCTCTGGGAGCAAACAGTTGAGAAACGGAAAGCTTCTCTTAGACAAGACAAACTGTCATTCATTACAAAAATAAGGGTGGGGTGCTTTGGGTGTTTTAAATATATAATGAAAATTAGCAAATACGATGTCAAATCTAAAACGGCCCATCTGCTTAAAACAAAATAATTCCAAATAACAGGCCCCTAAGGACCACCCACCCCCATTCTTTTAAAAAAGATCTGTTCTATTTTAAAGTAGGCGTTGGCACAGGACCAACAGTATTTACTGTCAGCAGAGAACTCTTGGATGTTGGGGGCAGGGGTGGGCAACAAAAATTCCGTCCTGACAAGCCACTCTCTGATAGCCAGAGATCAAACCCACTCAGCCCTGCGTTCTGCTGCCTGCAGGTGCCTATGAAGCTGGGGCCTGAAGGCTTCTATAGGGGCCCAGATGTCGGGATGGGGCGAGCACGGGCTTGGAGCTGGGCCCCCTGGGACCTGGACCAGCTCAGCTCCTAGACCTTGCTGGGGGAGCCTGGGCAAGCCCAGCTGTTCCTCCAGCAACCTCAGGCGTCTAACGAGGGGTCGCTGAGGGAACTCCCCACGTTTCTGTTCATTGACCCCACAGAAATCCACTCTCTCTCTTTCGCTGGAACTTCCAGAACTGTTATCATTGATATAACTGTCTTGTCCCTATGTACCCACACAAAAATCAACCCCCCGTGCTTTGGATTCTCTGGTAACTTCAGAAAGAACTCAGTATTGCCTATCCCCTTCAAATGTTTTAAGAATCTTGGAGTTGAACTTGCTATTAAAGAGTCCTAGAATATCAGAGCTGGAGGAGCCCTTCAGGTGTCCCTCATTCGTTTCTTCCTTGTGCAGATGGGGAAACTGAGGCCTAGAGGGGGGTCGTGGCTTATCCAAAGTGCCATGGCTCACTGGTATGGGAGCTGGGCCTGGAGCACTCGCCAGCGAATCCTCCTCCCCACCCCAGCGAGTGCTCTTCCACCAAAGCACCAAAGCACCCGGAGGACTCCTCCCAGACTCAGAAAGCTGGTTGCAGACGGTGACTCTTCCAAAGGGCAACCGCCCACAGCCAAACTTTCCAATTGACAAACCACCCGATTTGTTTGATTACGTGATGGTGCCAAAAATGGCATCTGCTTTCAAGTGACTTGCACGATTCCGCCCCCTCCAAATTAATCATGAAGCGAAGGCCGAGACTCGCTGGCCAAGGATGGGAGCTGGCGCCGCTCTGCATGGTAACCCTGCACTAAGCACTCTTTTTTTTGCATGGTCTCCACTCAGCGACCCCTGGGAGATCGGGCTGGGTTCACCAAAGAAAGAGTGGATACGGGGACACCTCAAGCTGTCTGAAGCCAGCTCGAACACAGCAACTCTACTCTCTTCACGAAGGAGAGGGGGAATCCATGCCCCTAGCAACAGGGTCCCTGCCCGGAGGCCCCTAAAATCCACATGGGGTGGGGGAAGGGAGGAGAGGGCTCTACCGACAAGTGGCTGCCTCCACTCTGGAACGGCAGAGCGAAAGGCTCCGGGGCCATGATGTGCCCCTGGGGCTTCAAAGGCTGTCCACACCTGGTCTTCACTCTCCAGGCTGACTCGGAGGCCCTGAGCATCTCCCCATCTGTAATCTAGGTGCCCTCTTGGCCTTGCCATGAGACGTGATCGCACACTTCCGGAGTTGGACGTGGGAGGTGGAGGAGGACTGTTTGGATGGAGTCCGGCAGCCTCCTCTTCCCTCCTGGGCAGATTCCCAAGTACCTGCAGCCTCCTTCCGAGGCTTCTCTCCAGCACCCCAGAATGCCTCCGTCACACTAGCAACTGTGTTCTTTTTTTTAAAATACCTGTATATCTTTTTAACTGACTTTTTTCCCATTAAGACGAGGTTGGACTGCAGTGGCACCATCTGCAGCCTTGGATTTCTGGGCTTAAGCAATCCCCTCCACCTCAGCCTCCCAGGTGGCTGGGGCTACGGGCACACGCCACTATGCCCAAGTCATTAATTAATTAACTAGAGATGAGGTCTTGCTATGTTGCCCAGGTTGGTCTCAAACTCCCGGCCTTAAGCAACCCTCCCACGTTGGGCTCCCAAAGCGCTGGGATTATAGGTGTGAGTCATGGAGCCCAGCCAGCTTCTCTCCAAAAGGACACGATCTCCCCTTCCTCAAGACAGGGTCCAGTTTTCAGGAGGAGCTGGCTAGGCCCGTCCAGTGACTGCGAGGGAGAAACAAGGATGCCCCTTCCCTTCCCATGCCGGGGGTGGCAGAACTGGTATGTGGAAAACCCAGCCAAAGTTTGAGCCTCCTCAGGGCCCGTTTGCTCAGTTCCATGGCAGGCAGAAGTGGACCCTCCTCCAGGGCACAGGGTCGGACGCGCACACCCCGCCCACACCCCACCCATGCTGGAGCCACTGAGGGCCGGGCAAGCCAGATACCCTAGAGCTGTCTGGATCGTTGGCACGCTCTGTGAAGTCCCTCCCAAGCCAGAGGTTCTCTCACACTAGTTTGCTTGGGTGTAATGTGTGCCGTGTCCCAGGAAGGGACAAAACAGCTTTTCATGTCCAAAGAAACCCGCTTTTCTTTTGTTAATTTCTCAGGTCAAACGGGAAGGGAAAACAAACAGTAGCCAGTGACACACAAGGAAGTGTGCCCTGAGGCTGCCGCCCGCAAGACCTCTTCGCCAATACCCTCTCTCCGAATCTCCCACATACTGTCAGCTGACTGGCACTGGCAGGCGATATCCCCAGTTGACAACAGAGGACCCTGCGGCACGGGTGGGCTTCCAGACTTGCCTACAACCTCACAGGCGGCCAGGGTCTCCCTCCAAGGGCAAAGGCCATGCTCTTCTCACCGTATCACCACGTTTCTGTGCCCATGTGGGGAGCCGCGGGGACCACCCAATCTGGCACTGTCCAAGGTGTCACCTTGAGGCGTTATTGACCTGTGTCGAAGGATGTCAACTCCTGAATGGGCTTCCAGAAGAGTCTGTAAGCCCCTTAAATTTGATGCAACGTTGCACATTATTGTGCAGTGGTCTAAGGAGAAGACCCCGCGCTTTTATCAGATTCTCAAAGAAGTCTGTGATCTACAAACATCAAAGAGTCACCTGTGCTCCAGAGGGTCAGGAATTATTTATGTCACAATTCAAGGTTCAAGAGACGAGCTGGGGTCAGCTTCCCTGGGGGCGAGCTCAGGAGAGCCTTGGCAGCCAGGAGGTCGAGGCCATTCCCGAACTCATGAACAGGACCGGCTTTATGCCAAGCTTGGTGAAGGGGTGGTGCAGGAAGACCTCCCGAAGCTCTGAACACTTCCCTACCTGTGCCCTAAGGAGCAGGTAATCTCCAAGGCATGGCAACTCTGACATCCTGTAAATCAAGCTCAAGGCCCTAGATTCTCCTGAGGTAGAGGATGCCAGCAGGGCTCAGAGGGCTGAGGGTGGCACCTGTCCAGGGAAGGGGGAGGGGTAGTAAGAAGCAGGATTCAGGTCTAGGACCCAGGAAGGGGAAAGTGGGGGGACTGAACCCAAACTCGGTTTGCTCAGGAGTTGGCAAAGGGCCAACCCAAAGCATGGCCGAAAAGGCCAGAGAGCCTGTCCATGTGGGGACAGGGTTTCAGACCTAGCTCTTCCTATCTAGGTACCGCCTTCCAGAAAGGGTGCTGTGAGGGAGACAGATGACTTTTCAGTGTTGAGTTCTCACTTCCGGGGGGGGGCAAGATGTGCTCCCAAGAGGCTGCTCTCCACAACCACCAGGCAAGGCATTAAGAGCCCAAACGGCCACCCTGGCCATCTCCTGAAAACCACACATCAGCTTCCTCAGTCTCCATGTAGGCAACCCATGATGCTGCCAAGGACCTGGCCCAGGTCGGGGAATGCAGACCTGCCAGCCACCCAGAGCAGAACAGGTATCCCACTCTGGAATCCGCTGCTGCTGATTGGCAATGGGGGTGAAAAGGAGCTGTCAAGGGGGAGGCAGGAGGGAACGGGTTGGGGAGACAGAAGCCTGCTTGGAGAACTTGCATCCCTTTAAGCCTGTGATCTCATCATCACAGCCACTCAGAACAGTTTTAGCCCCAATTTGGCTCTGGGGAAGCTCCAATATGACCATGACCTCACCTCATGCTGTGTGAGGAGACCTCACCACCCGGCCTGTTAGCAGGGGCAAGGAAGGACTCCCTGGCGGCCCTAATCCGTCATGCTCCAGCAGTAACACCCGGACCAGGTGCCGGACAGCAACCGGGATTCCCCCAGTGGGAGTAGTGCGACGATACTCCTTGGCAATTTCAGGGCTTGGATTGAGGGCTGTGGTGGCAGCTAACAAGATAACGCTCTTTACCCCGTCGCTGGGGGATCGATCACCAGAAAGAAGCAGATTGCTCCATTGAATTAGAATTTCAGCAAAATTGTTTTAACACCAAGTGTGTCAGATTTAACTCTGTCTCCGAGAAATTAATTTTAGAGTGGCAGAGAAATAGAATGGCACACTTCTCTGAGCTTTGTTACAACACGCTTGTGCAGCAAACTGCAAAGAAAGTGTAGTAATTAGAGGTTAAATGAATTCTTGACAGACACTCGGTTTAGAGACGCCGGGCCCTCCTCCCCAAGCCTAGCATAATGCATGCCAGTCTTTCCATGTCAGACACGCAAAGCATGTGACGTTGGTGACTGCACCCAGACTACAGTCCTTCACATGTAAATATCCTACACCGGGCGCACCCCCCCTTCCGTCCACGGGACCCACGACTAACTGCCCGACAGTTCTTCTGCCTTTGATACAGACTAAACAACAACACTAGCACAGCAAACTAAGAAGTAAGAAGCATTAGCAACCAAATCCCTCAGGCTCATTCCGATCTCTGAAATTTTCCTCCTCAAAGTCCTGAAAATTCGAAGGACGCAAAGTCCCAAAAATCAGCGTGCTTCCGGCTGAGGTTTGCGATCCTTCTTTCCTGCCCTAAGGTGGCCTGGTGCTGCCTAGGTTACCCCTGGGTGGCTGCTGTGTGAGATGCATGATGGGAACTGGTTTGTTGTGCTGATGTGAGAAGTGCATGATGGGAACTGGTCTGTTGTGCTGATGTGAGAAGTGCATGATGGGAACTGGTCTGTTGTGCTGGTGTGAGAAGTGCATGATGGGAACTGGTCTGTTGTGCTGGTGTGAGAAGTGCATGATG